>MU761214.1:10620-35461 GCA_026770625.1 Nicotiana glauca | reverse complement strand
TGCAACGGTTATAGCATAAGCCCCAAATATATCAATCTACCCTTAGTAACTTCTACCCGTCGATTAGCCACCTAGGTAGTGTCACGACCCTAGTGCCTTTCTCTATATTAAATACAACTTAGCAATATTCTCGTAGCATAATTTAGTTTTAATCATTAGCTTTATAATAGTAGTTATAAAAAATCAAAAAACCAACAATGTTTGAAGTGACATTAGGAGTACAAACACATCTCTAGACTAGACAAAAAATCCTACTCCACTACTATCTCCCTGAGGAAATCGATCCCGACCTCTATTCGGGTAAAAGCTATTGCGACCCGCTCTTCCTACCTTGGTGTAGCGTCGAATTGGCAGCGATCAACAGGGTAAAAGCATTACTCGGGACGGACCAAGTCACAATTCCCAATAGTAAACGACCTCACGCCCATCATCAAGCGTGTGTCTCACCTTAATTTAGCACTACTGTGTGCAAATCTGGGATTTCAAATCCTCAGGATATCATTTACATTCATTACTCACCTCGAACCGGCTAAACCTCTAGCTCGATATGCCCTTGCCTCTCAAATCGGCCTCCTCGCGCGTCGAATCTGACCAAAACCAGAACGAATACATCACAATAGGGTAAGGGAACAAAACCCAAGCGAAAACAATCAAAAAATATCAAAAATCCCGAAATTAGCAAAACCCGAGCCCCGGGACCACTTCTCGAAACTCAGAGAACGCGAGCAATACTATGCGAACGCGAAGCACCACCTCAAGGCCCCTCTGAGAACACGATCCATAAAACGCGAACGCGAAGCACAAACTCAGGGCCACCTAACTTCCTCCTACGCGATCGCGAGGGACCTCACGCGATCGTGAAGGTCAAAAATCCTCTGCAACTGCTGCTGCATTTTTTCAGCAATCTTCAAAGGCTCAAAACTTCCCGTTAGCCATCTGAAATCACCCCGAGGCCCCCCAGGAGCTCAACCAAAAGCAAAAACACATCCTAAAACCTCATTCAAACTTGTTTCAATCATCAAAACACCTTAAACAACACCAAAACCACCAATTTACATCGAATTCAAGCCTAAGTTTTCTAAAAACTTCCAAAACACGCTTTTGATCAAAAAAACCCAACCAAATCACGTCTGAATGTCCTGAAATTTTGTACACACGTCCCAAATGACATAACGAAGCTACAACAAATCTCAGAATTCCATTCCGACCCTCGAATCAAAATCTCACCTACCAACCGAAAATCGCCAAAATACTAACTTCGCCAATTCAAGCGTAATTCTACACCNAGTTACCGCTTTGTTTCCCCCTCTCCCCCGAAGCTAACAGAACCATCAGAACTCACATCCGAGCACTCTAACTCATAAGTCAACATCCGGTTGACTTTTCCAACTTAAGCCTTCTTAAAGGAGACTAAGTGTCTCATTTCTTACCAAATTCACTCCGAACTCAAACCAATCAACTCGACCACATAAAAACACGGATAACAAAGCATTAAAGAAGCAAAAATGGGGGAAACAAAGCGGTAACTCATAAGACGACTGGTCGTGTCATCACATCCTCCCCAACTTAAACAAACATTCATCCTCGAACGAGTCGAGAAAGATATCTGAAGCCTCAAATAGGTGAGGATATCTGCTCCGCATCTCCTGCTCGGTCTCCCGGGTAGCCTCCTCTACGGGCCGACCTCTCCACTGCATCTTCACTGAAGCTATATCCTTCGACCTCAACTTTCAAACATGACGACCCAAAATAGTCACTGGATCCACATCAAAGGTCAAATCATCATCCAACTGAACCGTGCTGAAGTCCAAAACATGAGACGGGTCACCAATATACTTCCGGATCATATAAACATGAAATACCAGGTGCACACTCGACGAGCTAGGCGGCAAAGCAAGCATATAAGCCACCTCCCTAATCCTCTTAAGTACCTCAAAAGGCCCAATAAACCACGGACTCAGCTTCCCTTTCTTTCCAAATCTCATAACACCCTTTATGGGCGATACCTTCAGCAGGACCTTCTCACCCACCATGTAGGACACATCTCGAACCTTCCAGTCCGCATAACTCTTCTGACGCTACTGAGCTGTACGAAGTCTCTCCTGAATCACCTTCACCTTCTTCAAGGCATCCTGAACAAAATCTGTCCCCAACAGCCTAGCCTCGCCGGGCTCGAACCAACCAACTGGAGATCTACATCGTCTCTCATACAATGCCTCATACGGAGCTATCTGAATGCTCGACTGGTAGTTGTTGTTGTAGGCAAACTCGACAAGCAAAAAAAACTCATCCCATGAACCTCCAAAATCAATGACACAAGCACGCATCATGTCCTCCAATATCTGAATAGTACGATCGGACTTTCTGTCTGTCTGAGGATGAAACATTGTGCTCAACTCCACCTGAGTACCCAACTCTTTCTACACGGCTCTCAAAAACTGCAAAGTAAACTGAGTACCTCTATCTGAGATGATGGAAACCGGAACACCATGCAATTGAACAATCTCCCGGATATAAACCCCTGCCAACCGCTCTGAAGAATAGGTAGTACACAGGAATGAAGTGCGCGGACTTGGTCAGCCTGTCTGCAATCACCCAAATAGCATCAAATTTCTTCGAAGTTCGAGGAAGTACAACAACAAAGTCCATAGTGATCCTCTCCCACTTTCACTCGGGAATAACCATCTACTGAAGCAAGCCACCCGGTATATGATGCTCATATTTCACCTACTGACAATTGAGACACCGAGCTACAAACCCCATAATATTTTTCTTCATTCTTCTCCACCAGTAGTGATGCCTCAAGTCCTGATACATCTTCGCGGCACCCGGATGAATAGAATACCGCGAGCTATGGGCCTCCTCCAGAATCAACTCTCTAAGCCCATCCACATTGGTCACACAGATCCAGCCTTGCATCCTCAACACACCATCATCACTGTTGGTCACATCTATGGCATCATCATGCTGAACTCTGTCCTTAAGGACAAGCAAATGTGAATCATCATACTGGTACTCTCTGAAGCGATCATATAAGAAAGACCGAGAAACCACACAAGCCAACACCCAACTAGGCTCCGAAATATATAATCTCACAAACCGATTGGCCAATGCCTGAACATCGACTGCAAGGGGTCTCTCCCCAACTGGAATGTATGGCAAACTACCTATACTCACTGCCTTTTGGCTCAAAGCATCGGCCACCACATTGGCCTTTCCCGGATGGTACAGAATAGTAATATGATAATCCTTAAGCAACTCTAGCCATCTTTGCTGCCTCAAATTAAGATCCTTTTGCTAGAACAAATGTTGAAGACTGCGATGATCAGTGAATACCTCACAAGATACGCCATACAAGTAATGCCTCCAAATCTTCAATGCATGAACTATGGCAGCCAACTCCAAATCATGAACATGGTAGTTCTTCTCATGGGGCTTCAACTGACGATAAGCATAAGAAATAACTCTACCCTTCTACATCAATACACAACCAATCCCAACTCTCGAAGCATCACAATATACGGTATATGAACCTGAAGCTGATGGCAAAACTAATACTGGTGTTGTGGTCAAAGCTGTCTTGAGCTTCTGAAAGCTCTCCTCACACTCATCCAACCATACAAATGGAGCACCCTTCTAAGTCAACTTGGTCAAGGGCGATGCAATGGATGAAAATCCCTGAATAAACCGGCGATAATAGCCTACCTACCTAAGAAAGCTACGAATCTTTATGGCTAAGGACGGTCTAGGACAACTTTGAACTGACTCTATCTTCTTTGGATCAACCTGAATACTCTCGCCGGACACCACGTGTCCCAAGAAAGCCACTGAACTGAGCCAAAACTCACACTTGGAGAACTTTGCATAAAGTTTTTCCTCCCTCAATCTCTGTAATACAACTCGCAAATGCTCTGCATGCTCCTCCTGACTACGCAAGTACACTAGAATATCATCAATGAATACAATAACGAACGAATCCAGATAAGGCCAAAATACACTATTCATCAAATGCATGAACACTGCTGGGGCATTGGTCAGCCCGAAAGACATGACAAGAAACTCATAGTGACCATATCTAGTCCTGAAGGCTGATTTGAGAATATCTGAATTCCTGATCTTCAACTGGTGATAACCCGAACGGAGATCAATCTTGGAAAACACCCTCGCTCCCTTAAGTTGGTCGAATAAATCATCAATACGAGGCAGGGGATACTTGTTTTTAATTTTTACCTTGTTCAATTGCATGTAATCAATGCACATTCTCATTGTGTCATCCTTCTTCTTCACAAACAGAACCGGCGCACCCCAAGGTAACACACTAGGCTGAATGAACCCCTTATCTAGGAGTTCCTAAAGCTGCTCCTCCAATTCTTTCAACTCTACTGGTGCCATGCGATATGGCAGAAAAAAAAATGGGGTGAGTGCCTGGCACCAGGTCAATACCAAAATCAATATCCCTATCTGGTGGCATGCACGACAGGTCTGCAGGAAATACATCAGGGAAGTCCCTCACAACTGGGACAGAATCAATACTGGGAGCCTCAGCTCCAACATCCCTCACAAAGGCAAGATACAATAGACAACCTTTCCCAACCATACGCTGGACTTTCAAGAAAGAAATCACTCTACTCGAAACATAATCAGTCACACCATGCCACTCAATCTGCAGTACACCCAACATAGCCAAAGTGACTGTCTTAGCATGACAATCTAGAATAGCATGACACAGAGATAACCAATCCATGCCATAAATAACATCAAAGTCCACCATGCTCAATAGCAATAGATCAACTCGGGTTTCCAGACCCTCGATAGTCACAACACATGACCAGTACACACGGTCCACAACAACAGTATCGCCCACCGGGGTAGACACATGAACAGGTAAAGTAAGAAACTCCTGGGGCGCACCCAAATAATGAGCAAAATATGAGGACACATAAGAATAGGTGGAACTGGTCAACGAGGATCAAATAATACAGAGGCATCCCTGTGGCAGACTGAAATAATACCTTTAATGATAGAATCTGAAGCAATGGCATCTGTACTTCCTGGAATAGCATAAAAATGAGCCTGGCCACCACCTGATCGACCCCCCGCCCCCGGGGAGACCCCTGGTTGCCTGATCACCACCCCTAGCTGGCTGGGCGAGTGGTGAAGTAACTAGAGCAGAAGTCGAGGGCTGACCCCTGTACTAAAACTGACCACCACGAAGTCGAGGGCACTACCTTCTCATGTGACCAAACTCTCTGCACTCATAACAACTACCCGGTGCTGGAGATGGGGACTGAAGGGAACCCCTCGCACTGGAGTGACTAGCAAATGCACTCGGCGTAGAAGAACCCTGAGCTGATGGGGCATGAGATAAACTCTGAGTTGGGAGGGCGCTGAGTGAAGGCTGGCCCTACTAAGGCCCATGATGACCACGACCTGAAGATCCCCCATGATACTCTGGATGGTCCAACTGAGCAGGCCTGAAAGAACGACCTCTACCATGCTGGAACTGGCCCCTCGAAGGCACACCACTGTAACTGCCCGATTCACGAGGCCTCTTGGCCTCCCTCTCCTCTCGCTCCTAATGATGAACTGTCTCAACCTCACGAGCGATATCCACCACCTCCTCGAACGTAGCACCCAATACTCTCTCTCTAGTCATTAGAATACGAAGATGGTAGTTAAGGCCATCCACAAATCTCCTGATCCTCTCGCGATCTGACGGAATCATCCAGGTGGCATGACGAGCCAACTCCGAAAACCTCATATCGTACTGGGCCATGGCCATATCTTCCTACATCAACCACTCAAACTGTCTACGCAGCTCCTTTCTGCAGGACTGTGGTACATACTTCTCCAAGAAGAGAGTGGAGAAATGCTACCAAGAAAGGGGTGCTGCACCGACAGGCCTACGCCTCTCAAAATCCTCCCACCAAGTAAAGGCAGCCCCCGAGAACTAAAAGGTGGTAAATGCCACACCATTAGACTCGAGAATCCCTGTTGTATGGGGCATTTGCTGACACTTGTCAAGAAAACCCTGGGCATCCTTACCCTCACCACCACTGAATGACGGAGGTTGGAGTCTACCAAACCTCTCAAGACGATGCTGCTCATCCTCCGGCATAACTGGAACCCTGAAATCCTGCACTGGTGCAACCGGCTGAGCTAGAGGTGCCTCCGGCATCTGTAGTCCATGCACTACCTACTCAGATGTGCGAGAAGCGGGGGTCTGTTTGCCTCCCCCGGCATGCGAAGTAGCTGCTGCTGTGGTGGCTAAAACTGCCCAAGTCAGGCCAGTGCAAACTGTCAAGATCTGTGCTAAGGTCTCATGTAGACCTGGAATCACGATGGGCACAGCTGGTGCCTAAATTGGTGTTGCTGGAGTCTGATCCGGAGCTGGGACAGCTGGTGGATCAACAGGTGTTGCCCTTACAGCTCTGCCTTTGCCACGCTCACGATCGCGTCCACTGCCTCTGGTGGCCTCAGTGGGAGGCACTGGTGGTCGTCCACCTCGTCCGGTAACTCGCGTCCTCACCATCTGTGAGAGAATAGAATAAAGAGAAGTTTAGTGCTTAGATCAACAAGTTCGTATGACAAGAATTTCAAGAATAAGAAGTTTTTCCTAAAGGTTCTGCAGCCTCTCGAGGATAAATACAGACATCTCTGTATCGATCAGCGAGACTCAGCTAAACTGGCTCATGACTTGCGAGACCTATGTAAATTGGCTCTGATATCAACTTGTCACGACCACAACCCCGGTCGTGATGGTGCCCAACACACTGCTAGGCAAGCCTGACCAACTAACACCCTCAACCCCCTTTCTTATAAAAAATATTATTAGTTAACACAGTTAAATACCAAATTACCATAATAAGGGTCTGAAACAATGGATTTAAATATGCGGAAATCCAAAAGATAATTCTACTACATAGCCAACACTGATCTGGTGTCACAAGTCTTGAGCCTCTAATACAAGTTTTACAACCTATTACATAATCAGTCTACGAAAATGCGGATAAAACAAAGGATAGAAGGGAGAGATCAGGGCTGCGGACGTAGTGCAGCTACCTCGATGCTCCCGGATATGCGCTGTCCAACTAAAAATCCTCAACAGCCTCAGATGCACCTGGATCTGCACGAAAGGTGCAGGGAGTAATGTGAGTACTCCGACCCAGTGAGTAATAAGCATAAATAATGGCTGAGAATAAGAAATCATGGAGAAATATAGAGTAATCTATAATGCAAAAGTTTAAAACAAGTAATGTGAACGCGATAAACCAATGAAGTCGAAATATGGAAATGCTACCACAGATAAACAGTTAAGTGACAGACATATAAAGGAAATCAACACATAGGACGGTACCTGTTGCAGGGTGCAGCCCGATCCATATATTTATCGTTGACGGCGCTCACTGGGGGTGTACAGACTCTAGGAGGAGCCCTTTACGGCCCAAGCGCAATAACAAGCCATCTCATGGCATCAATCTAGGCCCTCAGCCTCATATCAATATCAGTATAACACTGCTGCGGCACGCAGCCCGATCCCATAGTATCCTCACATCTGGACCTTGGCCATACTCAGTCCAGAAATCATATAAGCCCCTCAGGCATTAGTAAAACAGTGGTTCTCAGCCCAAAACATCATTTAACATATCATTTTAGTTCCAAAAACCGAGTAAAAGTGGCTGAGTTGTAAAACAGTAGGAAACGGTACGACTGAGTTCAAGTAGTGAATAAAAACAGTGAGGAAATAGTGATAAAAACTTCCCGAAGGGTACAAATAGTTGGCACGAAGCCCAAATATGGCAATCAGTCCAAATAATAATGATATCAATTAAGCTTCAATCAAATATGTGATAAAAGCATCACTCGGGACGGACCAAATCACAATCTCATAAACGACCCCACGCCCATCATCAAGCGTGTGTCTCACCTCAATATAGCACTACTATGTGCAAATCTGGGGTTTCAAACCCTCAGGACATCATTTACATTCATTACTCACCTCGAACCGGCTAAAGCTCTAGCTCACTATGCCCATTTCCTCTCAAAATGGCCTCCTCGCGCATCAAATTTGATCAAAACCATAACGATTACGTCACAATAGGCCAAGGGAACAAAACCTAAGCAAAAAAATCGAAAAATATCAAAAATTACGAAATTAGCAAAACCCGAGCCCCGGACCCACTTCTCGAAATTCAAAAAATTTTACATCAATGGGTTCCTTAACACTCCACGAGTCTATGCATATAAAGAACACCAAAATCGGAGTCCAAATAACCCCTCAAATCCCAAATTAAAATTCCAAAATCTCAAGCCCTAGTTCTTCCATTTTTGGTTCAATTTCCATGATTTCTAGGTTAATTTTACAATATTATCACGTTTTTGGTTCATAGAACTTACCTCCAATCAATCATCCTTGAATCCCTTTTCAATTTCACTCAAAGAGCTCTCAAAATACTCAACTATGGTGGAAAAATAGCTAAAACTTACGGATGAAATGTTTATAAACTTACTTCCCAGTTCCTGAAATTCCTTCATCGCGATTGCAACCAAGGTCACGCGATCGCGAAGCACTAAAATCCAAGGCTTCAAAAATAAACTATGCGAACGCGATGCCATCCCACGCGATCCCTAAGTTGAGCAGCTTTCCTAGCCAATATTAGGGTTACAATCCTTGAGTTGAGTGTTTTTCCTTTTAGCCAACATTAGGGCTCCAATCCTTGAGTTGAGCGTTTCTCCTTTTGCAAACATTAGGGCTCCAATCCCTGAGTTGCGCCTTTTAGACATGGGGTTTCCAATCCTCTCATCAATTCCACATATTTTTATTGCAGATAACTCACGAAATTTTCTTAGCAAAACTGGGGCAGAAAAATTTTGTTCGTTTGTTTTGTTTTGGTGTCTAAGCAGGTTTGACCTCGAGGCACAGGGTTCGAGATGACCTACGGAGTGAGTCTCAATCCAGAATAAAGAGAAGAAGAAAAGAACAAAAAGAAATGAGCTCGAATATTGAAGCAAACAAAGGTGCGGAATGCTCGAAATCTGATTAAAGTCACAAGCCCCGCCAATCCTGTTTTGCTCAATGCTGCAGAAAGAAACAAGCACCTACAACTCACGAGCATCAATATTCAGATTGAAGTCTACGGCAAAATCAGCTAAGACTCAAGATCAAGTTTTCAAGATAATTGTAGATAGGAATCTTGTAACTCATAGTTGATAGGCATAGCTAGCTTAGCTTTGATTTTCCCTTTGGTGAATAAGGAGGTCAGTAAGCAGTAGCAGTAGCAACAACAACAATAACAGTGAAACCACAGCTTCATGGTAGTCCCAGCTACCGAAACTTCCCGAACTACATTGACCTGATTCCCTTTTAGCCAGGGATATGTAGGAGACCTTTTGAAGCAAAGGTTCGGTCAGATCTTTCAAAAATGCTTCACACAGAGTACTCAAACGGGCAAAAAATCGCTCGTATCCGCTCACTTTATCTTTGCACGAAAACTCTTCATGTTTTCGGGCAAAGAGGGGCAGCTGTGAGCACGTGATTTTGCCCTATAGGAAAATTACTCCCAAAAATTTAAAATAAAATAGTTTTGTGTTGTGTGTGATTTTTGTGGATTTTTGTGTTATTTTCTTTTTGTCCGTGTGTGTTTGTTTGTTAATTTAATAAAATACAAAAAATATGTTGCATTTGAATTTTTAGGATTTATTAGGATTAATTAAGTTTGTTTTATAAAGATGAGAAAATCACAAAAATATAATGTACTTTGCGTTTAAGGTCTAGTTGCGTGATTTTATTTTAAATTGGCATTTAAATTGTGTCTGATAATTATTATTAGGAATTAATTAGTATTTTTATGTGGTTTATAATTTAATTTAAACTTTAGCTTTATTAATTAATAAAATAAAAGAAAAGAAATGGAAATAGAGAGCAAAACTCGAACTGGGCCACTTTTGAATTAAATTAACCAGGCCCAAATCACCCCCTTTTTACCCAGTCCAGTCGTTTAAACACCCAAACGACGCCGCTTTTGACATCGCCGATCTGGACCGTTGAATCCAATTGATCAACGGTCCAAAATCTCCCTCTATACCCGTTCCAAACCCAACCAAACCCGTTTGCCCCATAACCCGGTCCACTACTTCACCAAAATGACCCCGTTTCGCTTGAGTGACCTGATCTGGACTGTTGGTTCCCATAATCCAACGGCTCCGATTAATTCATCCATTTTAATATACCAAAATACCAATACACTACCCCCCAAACCAAATCAAACCCCGTCCTCTTCGTCTCTAATCTCAGAGACGACCCCTGTAACGCCGCCGTAAACCACCATCCTCCGCCACCGAAAATTGCCTCACGGCGGTTTCAGTGGCCCAAACGCCCTCATCTTTACACCATCAAACCCCCATGACCTCCCCATCCCAACCCCCATAACAGCTAACCTCGAATCCCCATATATCTCTTCGAATTTTAGATCGAAGAACTTACAAAAAGCCCTAGCTCACTCAAATCACCCCAGATTAACACCCTAGCCTCGCCTTCACCTCCTCATTCCAAATATCCAAATACCTTCCCTCGAACCTGCCTGGAATTGGTCGAATATTGCTTTTGAGCCAAGAACCCTAGCCGCCGCCACAAGATCCTTGGTGGCGGCGTCAACCCTAAACTATACCAAATCAATACCCCTCAAACCCCATAGCATCATCACCCAAAATACCATACCCGTTTCCCTCGAAGCCCGTCAAAATTGGTCGAATTTCAAATCAGAGGCGAGGCTCGAGTTTGATGAAGCCCTAAAAGCCGATGACAGAGCGGTGATTGATGCCGAAACGGACCTCGACTGTGTGTTTTCATTTGAGAACACATAGTCGAGGCTCATTTCGGTCTAAATCAAAAGGAGGAGGTTCAATTTCATAATGAGGTTCATTTGGCGTTTAGGTATATTAGTTCCCTTTTTTGTTATTTCATCTTTTCTTTCGTTTAATTTCTACTCTTTTTCTCCTCCTGCTTCAGTTCTATTTTCTATGCCAGTAACGAATTAAGATTCTCACCATGGTTAAATTGCTTAATCAATCATTATATCGAGTCGAATTGCCTGGTCGTTTAAATGTCGTGGGTTGTTTGTTATCAGCTATTATAAGAATCTGCACCACAATCGCTAGCCAGTTTATGAATCGTTTAATTGATGAAGTTGAATTAATTCACGGAATTAAAATGCTAGGATTGAGTGGAAGCCATGTGTTGCCAGGCACGCCTGAATTTAATATTCAGGCTGCCCCATACCCATCTTTGTTTAATAACAAAAGGGACAGACAATAGTGGTCTTCAGGGAATAACATGGGGATACATTTCTTAATGAGGATGAGTGTTTAAACAGGCTGGAAAGAGGGGTGTGTTTCGGGTATAAAGGAGGACTTTTTGAATGAATTAGGGGGCTCTCTTTGAGTTCTGGGGAGAGTTTTAATGCTGCTTTTGGTTTTCCTTTTGAATGAATCAGGAGAGAGTGGGGAGGCAGTCGAAAAAGAATTGAGGGAACTACTGTGAGTTAGCAACTTTTTAGTGTTTAATCAGTTTTTGAGAGCTTGAGTATAGAGCGCTAGGTTATTATTTCATCAACCCTTTGAGCAAACTTTCAGTTCACTTTCAAATCTGAAACATTTGAATAACTTGAGACTCTGTTCTGTATCTGTTATTTAAGTGTGAATCCGGAAGAACTGGATTTAGTTTCAAAAACTGCATCCCATGGTTTGAGGTTGATTGGTCTTGGTCATTAAGTTTTGGTTTAAGTTGCTGCTGCATTGTTTGAAGTCCTTCCCTGGTCTATTTGTTACTTGTTGCTGTTGCATTACTGCTGTTGGTGTCACTGGTCTGTGGCTGTTGAAGTTGTTACTGCTGCTAACCTCTCCTTTTTCTATTTCAATTCAAATCCCAGGTACACGTTTATGAACTCACCTTGATGTAGCTGTGAAGTGAAGTTGAAATGAAAAATATTGTAAAAATCCGGGCTCATTTGAAAGCTGTTTTGCTGTTTACAATTCAATAGATGATTAGCCGAATAAATGCGATTGATGTTAGTTAGCAGTTTTGAGACATATGAGTAATAGATACATTTGGACTATTAATTTGTACTATTTGGGATTTTTAAACTCTATATTGGTTAAGTTGTTTCAAAACAATGGCATAACATAATTGGTCTTAGTTCAATTTTGAAATCCATAGTAATGCAAGCATGAAATCAGTAGTTTAGTGTAATACATGTTCAATTATGGATGCTAATATGCTTTTAAAATCAGTATGTATATTCCGTGAAGCAGTAATTTCATTTAGTTAGTGTAGAGTAATTTCAATAGTTTGGTTTAATTGAATCAGATTCCTTCACATGTGGACTTGGGCCAAAATCTTGACTAGCAGCATATTAGTATAGCATGGGTGCAAGTGTCCTTCGTTGGGCTCATCTTGGAAGCCCAATGGGTGGCTTTGATACAGAATCAACATTTGGTTTATTGTAGTCCAATAACGAATTAATTAGGATTTTCCTTTTTATCATTAGAGACAATACAAATAGAAAATTATAGCTTGCTTTAGGACGCCCTTTAAAACAAATGAGATGAGCCTCGCCGAATAAAACATACGAATCGCGGGGCCCTCATTAAATGTATATAAAAATACTTAGATTTCGGGACGGGCCATTTCGCGAATTCCACGGCCCTTTTCCCAAAAATAATAACGCGTTAGACTCTTTAAGCGCGATTTTAATAAAATTACATTTCTAAATTCGGGTGCACATTTATGTGACCCAAATCCAAATCTCAACGGAATCGAAATATGTCAATAATCACGGGTACATTGATGTGACGTGGTTCAAGATTTGTTTTCATGATGTTGCAATTCTCATAAAAAATAATGATAAAGCGGTAAATAATCTTTAAAATTGCACTATAGGATAACATGTATTAAAATAAGATATTAATCCATTTATAATAGTTTAAGCGACCGTGCTAGAACCACGGGATCCGGGGGTGCCTAACACCTTCCCTCGGGTCAACAGAGTTCCTTACTTAGAATTTCTAGTTTGCAGACTTTATTTGGAAAGTCGAATATTTTCCTCGAATTGGGATTCAAGATAAACCGGTGACTTGGGACACCAAAAGCCAAACCTTTCCCAAGTGGCGACTCTGAAATAAATAAATAATCCCATTTTGAATAATGTCACTTTAAATGGAAAGACTCCCTTATACACCTATCCTCCGGGGTAGGTGTGCGTAAAAATGAGGTGTGACAGCTCTGGCGACTCTGCTGGGGAATATGACCTAGAACTTCCGTTCAGGGTTTAAGAATTCGAGCTTAGAATAACTGTTATGTTTGGCTTTATCCGATTTTCCTACTTGTTTTCCTACTAAATGTGCTGAATGTTTTACCGCTTTGATATTATCTGAACTGTATATATAAACTGTGCCGAAACCCTTCTCTTCTCACCTCCGGGGATATTGCTTACTGGTTGAGACTCCCTATTTTGTTAGTGTCTTACCCTGAAATAAGAAAGAGGTCGGATAAGTTATAAAGCCAGACGATCCCGCGGGTCCCCGGTATGTAGCCCCCTCCTCGACTCGAGTTGTCCGCTCGGGTACACGGTCTAGAACACATGCCTAGGTTTTGAACCTAGAATAACTTGACTTCATGCCGGATCCCTAGTATGAACGCTTATTTGCATCACGTTGCATTTGACTTAGGGGACTCAACACAAGGGCTGAGTCCGTCTAGAACAGGTAACCTGAAATGAAAAAGACCATCCTGCTGCATCCTGTTTGTTTTATGCATTTATTTGCTTTGGACTTGCATGTTGACCGGCTTTTAAATACTAAAAAAAAAAGAGAAAAATAGCAGTGTAGAGAGTTAATAGCATACCGGTGCCCAATATTGACGGAACCCTGCCAAATTTTGAGAAAATTGAAAAAAAGAAAAAAATTATCATTTTAAAATAGCAAAAAAAAAAAGAATCTTCGTTTTATTCTTCTTGTTTTCAAATTATTTGGTCGGAAAATACGTTGTTAAAGAAAAAGAAAAAGCTTTTTCTTTTTCAAAAAAAATATAATTCGTCTTATCTCCCCGAACTACGTCAGTTTGATTCTCACAGGGTGTGGGATACGTAGGCAACTCTCATCGGGTCCAACTCTCCCCTTTTGCAAAAATAGCCAAAATAATAAAAAATATATATAAAAAAATATATTAAAAAAATGTCAAAATTTTAATTTTTTCATAATTAAGTCAAGTGATGTCGTTTTGTCAAATATAGCCGAATGTTCCCGAAAGGGACGCCGGAAGGCTGACTTTGCACAAATGGCCACTTTTGGGTCATTTTTGGATCTTTTACCTATTGACTCACACAGCCTTAGAATCTTCGTCCCCGAGGCGCTGAAAGGCGTGTTTGCAATATCAGGTTTTTTATTTTTGGAAAAACGAGAAAAAGAGTCATAAATAAGTCGGTGATGCTATTTTTGCGGGAAATATCCGAATGTTCCCGGAAGGCTGAGTTGGCATAAACGACCACCTTTGGTCATTTTTTTAGGCTTTGACCGGTTAAGCCCACACAGCCTTAAAATCTTTCATCCCCAAAAACAGTCTGTACTTTGTTTTAAGTTTGTTGTTTCCCTTTCAAAATTTCTAGTTGGTAATGAATGTTTTATTAATGAAATGGAAAATTCCCAAAAAAATTGTTTCTTTATCCTTTGCATTCATTTTTCACGAACTACGCTTGGTCTGATTCGTGTGGGGTCATGATACGTAGGCAATCTTCATCAGATTCGATCGTAACCCTAAATAAAGTATATAAATAAAATAAAAGTAAATAGGGAAAAGCATAAAGAAAGGCCGGAATGACGCATGCAACCGTTGCAAAACATGTAGAAATCCATCTAACTGTATAGGTGCATCATAGCCCAACATGAGATTACTGGTGAAGGTGATTGGTTTTGTGGTAATCTGGCTTCACATTCGTATTTTACGAGGTCAAAAGGAAGTGTTCAGCCATCCTTCACAAGGTCAAAAGAAAGTGTTCATACATACTTCACGAGGTCGGAGGGAAGTGTTGAAATGTCTACAGAAATTCCCCTACCAACAATTCCCATTTCGGAGGAAAGTTCAATCTCAGTCGTCCCAACTCCTGAGTCAGCAACTGCTGAGGAAAATAGAATTCTGCATCTCCGCATAATGGAAATGGGGGACACCTGGAACAATGGAAGAGAACTACCGACTGTGATCCCTGGATTCCCTGAGCTGTTTCCTAGGGAAGGTGGGACTTCCAACGTCCCCATAAGTTATCCAACTACCCCGTTCGGGCATCCTACCATTTCAGATCACTTCACCGGATCACCTTCTGAGTATTACCCCCAGGTGTCAGCGACAGATGCGGCTTCAAACATATTCACCGCACCACCTTGTTCAGCCACGGCACAACCCGCTTTACCCAGGCCCAACTTCGACTCCTCTTCATTCATATTTCAAGCACCATCTTTCTCACTGGAACCTACCCGGTTTACCACCAATGCTTATACTCAGCCGCCTCGAGACGATCTTACACCGGGGCAAGATCAAACTCCCAAAGCACCCGAGCAGGATGAGATGTCCAAAAGAATGAGGATCTTGAGCAAAGTTTAAAAAATATACAAGGCTTAAGTGGGCGGAAAAGTGTGTCTTACACTGATTTGTGCATGTTCCCCCATGTGCATTTGCCATTGGGATTCAAAACCCCAAAGTTTGAGAAGTACGATGGGCACGGTGATCCCATCGCTCATCTCAAGAGGTACTGCAACCAGTTGCGAGGAGCTGGTGGAAAAGAAGAACTCCTCATGGCTTATTTTGGAGAGAGTTTGGTTGGTATCGCATTTGAGTGGTACATGGACCAAGATATATCCCGCTGGCACATATGGGATGATCTTGCCAGAGACTTCATCAACCAGTTCCAATACAATATTGACATAGCTCCAGATAGGAACTCGTTGACGAACCTAAAGAAGAAACCCTCGGAAAGCTTCCGAGAATACGCAGTTAAATGGCGCGAGCAGGCATCCAGGGTAAAACCTCCAATGGATGAGGTCGAAATGGTCACAGTTTTCCTCCAAGCCCAGGAGCCGGATTACCTCCAAAATATGATGTCCGCAATGGGTAGACCATTCGCTGAAACTATCAAGATTGGCTAAATGGTTGAGAATGGTTTGAAAACTGGTCGAATTTTGAGCCAATTCGCTATCAGAGCTACCTCCCAAGCCATTCAGGGTGGGTCTGGAGGAGTAGCGAGGGGAAAGAAGAAGGAAGAAACGTCCATGGCAGCATCAGATGCAAGAAAATACCAGACCCCCAAGTCTCTTTTTCCGGAAAGACCCTCGCATTACTACTACCCCCACCAATATATGGCCTATACTCCTCAGCCCTACATGGTCATGAATGCCCAACCTTATGGCCGACCACCGCAACAAGCCAACCGAAACCAAGCTCCACTTCCTAGAAATTAGCCTCCTTACCGAAACCATTATAATCCCCAACCACCCCAGAATAACTTCCGTCCCCAGGAACCACTCAGGAGACAAACCTTCACACCCATCGGCGAACCATATGCCAATCTATTTCCTAAGCTTGTTTCAGATGGGTCTCTTGAATCCAGTCCCTCAAACAAGGCAAAATCCAGCATCGCCTACTTACAGAGCCGGTGTCAGGTGTGCTTATCATTCGGGGGCGGAAGGGCATGATACCAATGATTTTTGGACCCTAAAAAGGGCAGTAGAAAACCTGATAGAACAAGGGAAGATAGTGGTAAGGGACGAGGAGGTCCCAAATGTGACTAACAATCCCTTGCCCGCTCATAATAATGGGCCAGTGATCGGGATGATCTGCGAAGACAAGGAGTTTGATCCCGCTTTGAAAGCCATAATTGCTATCGCTGATGCAGAAAGGAAGCCTAAGACAGCCCCGAAGCAAGAGAAAGGGGAAAAGAAGATTAAAACTGCCAAGACTGAATTCGAGAAGAAAGGCGAAACAAAAGCAGAGATGGTGCCTCCTAAAAATGGGGTTCTCTATGCCCCACGAGGTCACCAAGAAAAGCCATTAGTCGCGAGTACTCCGAAGAGATTTGAAGTGAAAAAGGGAACACCAATGTATGTGCCAAAAGGAGCCTATGTGGTCCGGGGGACAATTAAACCACTTCGGCTGAACGAGCCAGTGGTTATTGGACGCGTGCCACAGAAGCCAATGACGGACCCGTCTGTAGTACCATGGAATTATTAGCAGACGTTAGTTACATACAAAGGTAAAGAAATCACAGGAGTACTTCCGGGGAATACCTTTGCTAAGAAATATTCAGATATACAGGAAGTAAACAATGCCACGCGGAAGCGCTTTCCACCCAAGAAGCCTGTGAGTGCTGAAGAAGCAGAGGCTTTCTTTCAGAAAATGAAGATGCCTGATTACAAAGTGGTGGATCATTTACGTAAGTACCCTGAACAAGTGTCTATGTTATCCTTGTTAATGAGGTATCCCGAACATCAGAAGATCCTAGTGAAAACTCTAAACGAGGCATATGTACCGGCTGAGACTTCAATCGAGCAACTCGAAAGATGGCAGAAAGGTTCTTTGTTGTCAATCAAATTTCTT
This sequence comes from Nicotiana glauca, assembly GCA_026770625.1. Taxonomy (NCBI): domain Eukaryota; kingdom Viridiplantae; phylum Streptophyta; class Magnoliopsida; order Solanales; family Solanaceae; genus Nicotiana; species Nicotiana glauca. The sequence continues at coordinate 17,823 of MU761214.1, read as the reverse complement.
TTAGTAAGAATGATTTGCCTCCGGAAGGAGCAGCTCACAACAAGGCTTTGCATCTGACCGTCAAGTGTGAAGACTACTATGTCAAGCGAGTAATGGTGGATGGGGGTTCGGGTGTTGACATTTGCCCGCTCTCCATGTTGCAGAGAATGGAGATTGGGACCGGAAGGATTCATCCCAATAACGTCTGTGTAAGAGATTTCGATGGTATCAAAAGGGACACAATTGGAGAAATCGATTTAATTCTGGCCATTGGCCCCGTGGACTTTGAGGTGACCTTCCAAGTGCTAGATATGGACACATCTTACAACTTTCTTCTCGGAAGGCCTTGGATTCATGCTGCAGGGGTTGTACCCTCTACTCTCCATCAAATGGTGAAGTTCGAATATGAGGATCAGGAAATTGTGGTCCACGGAGAAGACGAGCAGTCTATCTACCGGGATCCATCCATCCCACGTCTTGAAGCCAGAGAGGGAAGTGAACACATAGTCTATCAGGCTTTTGAAGTTTTATTGGCGGATCGGTATGAAGAGGGGAGCCCTTGCCCCCAACCTTTCTTGTCCAATGCCTCGATCATGGTTGCTAAAGAAATGATCCGACGGGGATTCAAACCAGGAAAAGGGCTTGGGAAATCATTACAAGGAATAGCTGAACCTATCACCTTGCTTTCAACTGAGAAGTTCTTTGGGATAGGCTTCCACCATACCCCATGTGATGAAGAGTGGGCGGATAAGAGAAAGAATGAGGGATGGGATTTACCTCAACCACTGCCACACTTGTACGAAACTTTCGTCAGGCCACGGTATGATGAAGAAGAAAAGGATGAGGCCTTTACAGCCGAAGAGATTGAGGAAATATGTGGGGAGATGAGAGAAATATTTTATGAAACCCACATGGTTCATCTGGGAGAAGGCACAAGCACTACTGAGGTGCTATACATGAGGCCAGATACTAAACTTCAAAATTGGAAGGCTACACCGTTCCCAGTCAGGCAGGAGTCCGGGTAGACTAGTCCTGCCACTTTTCCTGCATCACGAGTTATCCCAGGGTGTAACTCGGATGTTTTCTTTAGTTTCCTGTTTTCAATTTCCTGAATGTAAACCCTTTTATTTCCCCAATTCCAAGAAATGAAATCAATATTTCATCATTTATTTTCTTTATTTTTTTTTATTTTTGCTATTTTTATTTATTCTTTTCAGTTCTAATAATGCGACTTTAAATGACATGACATGCTTGCAGACTTCACGCCCAGATCTAAACACATTGTCTAATTGTGAAATAATGAACCAAGAACCGGAATATGATGAAGAAGAGGCTTTTAGGGAAATAAATCGAGAACTGGAACACTTTGAGAATAAACCTAAGTCGAACTTGAATGATACAGAACCGGTTAATTTGGGAACTTCTGAAGAAACCCGAGAAACCAAAATAAGCATTCACATAGATGAGAAAACACAAGCTGCAATAATTCAACTCCTGTTTGAGTTTAAAGATGTGTTTGCTTGGTCATACGATGACATGTCGGGACTAAGTGTTGATCTAGTGGCGCATAAATTGCCAATTTACCCTGATTGTCCCCCAGTTCAGCAGAAACAGAGAAAGTTTAAGACTGATGTTAGTGATAAGATCAAAGAAGAAATCACAAAACAGTTGGAAACAGGGGTGATCCGGGTGGTCCAGGATACTACGTGGCTAGCTAATGTACTTCCCGTACCAAAGAAAGATGGGAAAACCCGGGTGTATGTGGATTACCGAGATTTGAATAAAGCAAGTCCCAAAGATAACTTCCCTTTACCCAACATCCACATCCTTACTGATAACTGCGCCAAACACGAGGTACAGTCCTTCGTGGATTGTTACACGGGATATCACTAGGTGTTGATGGATGAAGAAAATGCTGAGAAAATAGCTTTCACCACACCTTGGGGTACTTACTGTTACCGGGTTATGCCATTTGGTTTGAAGAACGCCAGGGCAACTTATATGAGAGCCATGACTGCCATTTTTCATGATATGATGCATCAAGAGATAGAGGTGTATGTATACGACGTGATCATCAAGTCCAGAACTCAGGACGATCATGTTCGAGACTTGAGGAAGTTTTTCGAGAGGCTGCGAAAGTATGACTTGAAGCTGAATCCGGCTAAATGCGCCTTCGGTGTCCCATCAGGCAAACTTCTGGGTTTCATAGTCAGCAGGAGAGGTATCGAGTTAGATCCAACAAAGATAAAGGCTATCCGGGATCTGCCTCCTCTGAGGACAAATAAAAACGTGATGAGTCTATTGGGCAGGTTGAACTATATCAGTCGGTTCATTGCTCAACTGACTACCACATGTGAGCCCATATTCAAGCTATTGAGGAAAGATGTAGCAATCAAATGGACAGCTGAGTGCCAAGAGGCCTTTGACAAGATCAAAGAATATCTTTCAAATCCTCCAGTTTTGATCCCGTCGGAGCCAGGGAGACCTCTGTTCTTGTATCTGACGGTTTTAGAAAATTCTTTCGGCTGTGTCCTCGGGCAGCATGATATAACTGGAAAGAAAGAGCAGGTGATATATTACTTGAGCAAGAAGTTCACCAGCTATGAAGTCAATATACTTTGTTGGAAAGAACGTGCTGCGCTTTGACGTGGGTCGCTCAAAAGTTGAGACATTATCTTCAGGCTCATACTACTCACCTCATAACCAGGTTGGATCCTTTGAAGTACATATTCCAGAAACCGATGCCCACTGGGAGATTGACAAAGTGGCAAATTTTGCTTACTAAATTCGACATAGTCTACGTCACTCGCACGGTGATGAAAGCCCAGGCATTGGCGGATCACTTGGCTGAAAACCCGGTTGATGAGGAATACCAACCGTTGAGTACTTATTTCCAGATGAGGAGCTAAACACAATAGAAGTAGTCCGTGAAGATGCTCATGCTTGGAAAATGTTCTTTGATGGGGCTGTAAACGCCAAGGGTGTAGGAGTTGGGGAAATCTTGATCTCACCCACTGGTCAGCACTATCCGGCTACGGCTAGGCTCTGTTTCTTTTGCACGAACAATACGGCTGAATATGAAGCCTGCATCATGGCCATGAACATGGCAATTGATCAAGATGTTGAGATTTGTTGATTATGGGAGATTCTGATCTGATTATCCGGCAAGCCCAGGGTGAATGGGAGACCCGAGAAGTCAAGCTTATTCCTTACCGACAGCACGTGGAGGATCTCGTCAAGCGATTCAAATCAATAGAGTTCAGGTACATCCCGCGGTGTCACAATGAACTAGCTGATGCACTTGCCACTTTAGCTTCAATGTTACCTTATCTAGGCAATGCCCACATCGATCCCTTGGAAATCCAAATCAGGGAAAGACACGGTTACTGTAATGCAGCCGAGGCGGGACCGAACATCCACCCATGGTACCATGATATTAAGAGGTTTTTGAAAACATAAGAATACCCCGAACATGCTACTGGAGATCAAAAGAGAACTATTAGGCGACATGCGAGCGGTTTCTTTTTTAGCGGGGGAGGTCTTGTATAAAAGAACCCCAGACCTTAACTTGTTGAGATGTGTTGACGCTGAGGAATCAGGGAGGATCATGCACGAAGTGCACGTGGGAGTGTGCGGACCTCATATGAACGGTTATGTCTTGGCAAAGAAAATCCTTCGAGCCGGGTATTATTGGATAACTATGGAGAAAGACTGCTTCAGCTTTGTCCGGAAATGTCATCAGTGTCAGGTGCATGGAGATCTGATTCATGCACCTCCAACAGAGCTACATCCTATGTCAGCACCTTGGCCTTTTGTCGCCTGGGGTATGGACGTCATTGGTCTGATTGAGCCAAAAGCTTCAAATGGGCACAGATTCATATTGGTTGCTATTGATTACTTCACGAAGTGGGTCGAAGCTATCACTCTCAAAGCAGTCACTAAGAAAGCTGTAGTGGATTTTGTACATTCGAACCTTATCTGTCGTTTCGGCATTCCCGCAACCATCATCACAGATGTCGTTTGATGGAGGAGGTATGCAAACAATTCAAAATAACGCATAGGAACTCCACTCCTTATCGGCCCAAAGCCAACGGCGCTGTTGAAGCAGCGAACAAGAACATCAAGAAGATTTTGAGAAAGACAATCCAGAGTTCCAGACAGTGGCATGAACAGTTGCCTTTTGCCTTACTGGGATATCGCACTACAGTGCGCACATCGGTAGGAGCCACCCCATACTTGTTGTTTTATGGAACCGAAGCTGTGATACCGACAGAGGTAGAAATCCCTTCGCTCCGGACAATTGTTGAAGTAGAGGTTGAAGATAGTGAATGGGTTAAAACTCGATTGGAACATTTGACTTTGATTGATGAAAAACGGATGGCCGCAATTTGCCACAGGCAGTTGTACTAGCAAAGAATGGACCGCGCCTATAACAAGAAAGTACGACCCAGGAAATTTGAAGTGGGACAATTGGTATTGAGGCGTATTCTTCCTCATCATCAGGAAGCAAAAGGAAAGTTCGCTCCTAACTGGAAAGGTCCGTATATCATTAGAAAAATACTACCAAGAGGGGCATTATACTTGGGTGACATCGAAGGAAATGATCCTGAAGCAGCCGTGAATGAAGACGCGGTAAAAAGTATTATGTCTGAGCTTGCTTTAGTGATGTCTTTGCGCATTTGAAATGACGAAAGCTTTTATTCCTGCTACCCAAACACTATCAACCCTTTTGCAAGCCCTTTGAGCCGGTTACATTTCCTTGGCTACTCTCTTTGGAATCCAGAAGCACCGTTGAACAAAAGGGAACAGTTTTAAAAAAATAATAATAAAATTTAAAAAAAATTAGATGATTGGTTTGAACTACATCTGACTTGATTCCGAAAGGATATGTAGGCAGCCTCTCTCTGGGGTTCAGTCACACCACACCAAAAATCCAAATTTCCCGAAAAGTGAAATTGGGGCAAATGTTATAATGGTTCGACCATGAGCCCATCAAATGGTTCCAAAGTTGTAATCCCGTCCGCAACTCTTTTTACCCGAAACCAAGTGCAAGTCCTTTGGATCCATTTCCAAAGGCGTGAGAGCTGAGAAATATCATTGATTGAAAGCTGATGCATTCTAAACTGAGAGAAATAAAATGAGAGAGTCTTATCGGTGAAAACCTTCGGGCACCATAAGGCGACGGGAGTCGAAAAACTGAAAATGAGAGAGCCCGCTTAGTGAAAACTCGCAAAGAGCGCTATCGGGCGATGGTGAGAAGAGAAATGAGAGAGTTCGATTAGCGAAAACCCGCAAAGGGTGCTGTCGGCCGAAAAGAGGATATCTCATCACTGAAAGTCCTGGCAAGGTCCCCTGGCTTGAAAATACGAATCGATGGTTTCACCAGAAGATGGAATTTGGTGCGGGTCGGGCATCCAGTCCAAGAAGCATGTCATGTCCATTTGAAGTCAGCATGCACCCCAGATAAGTCCTTCTTTTCTCCCGAAAGGGACGCCTCTATTTAAAATTCATTACCCTGCTTTCTGGTTTGCTTTTCCTTGAATCCCTTTCGGTTTAACTCTGAATTCCGAAACTATTACAAAGAAAGGTGGCAGGACTAGTTGCTACAGGGCTTCCCCTCGCAAAAGATAAGAGAAGAGGATCCAGCCTCGACGGATGTGTTAAGCCAATCCCAACTGACCAAACATTGGAAAGGAGGGAAAGTTAAAGACAAAGGCCTCAAGAGTAGAATCGAATGAAAGGATCAAGCTTTACACGGGCAAATCATCGTGGAATCCTGAAAGTTGGGTCTTATCGGCCGGAAGGGGGTCTCCCTCGAAAACCAATCAACGGTAGAGTTCTCGGCAGAAATGAGGCGGGGATAAAATGATCAAATACAATCAAGGCCACAAAACCCAAACTAACAATTGATCTTTGTTTGAAAAATTGAAATAGGTACAGTCCAAAGCAACCGTGCAAGAAGCAGGTGCAACCAAAAGAAAGAAAACGCGCAAGTGCTGAAACGGCTTTACAGAAAATAATGGCGCAAAAGGGAAGTTTCCTCTGTATTCTTTCCTGCCTTTTATCAAAAAGGAAGATAACAAAGAAGAAAACCCAAAAAAAAAGGATAGTTTAGAATTCCCAAAAAACAACTTGTTACTTCCTAAGCCAACATTAGGGCTCCAATCCCTAAGTTGAGCACATTTACCTTAGCCGACATTAGGGCTCCAATCCCTGAGTTGAGCGACTTCCTTTAGCCAACATTAGGGCTCCAATCCCTGAGTTGAGCGACTTCCTTTAGCCAACATTAGGGCTCCAATCCCTGAGTTGAGCGACTTTCCTAGCCAATATTAGGGCTCCGATCCTTGAGTTGATCACTTTTTCCTTTAGCCGACATTAGGGCTCCAATCCCTGAATTGAGCGTTTTCCTTAGCCAATATTAGGGCTCCAATCCCTGAATTGAGATTTTCTCCTTTAGCCAATATTAGGGCTCCAATCGCTGAGTTGAGCAACTTTCCTAGCCAACATTAGGGCTCCAATCCCTGAGTTGAGCACTTTTTCCTTTAGCCGACATTAGGTCTTCAATCCCTGAGTTGAGCGTTTTCCTTATCCAATATTAGGGCTTCAATCCCTGAATTGAGTGTTTCTCCTTAGCCAACATTAGGGCTCCAATCCCTGAGTTGAGCAATTTACCTTAGCTGACATTAGGGCTCCAATCCCTGAGTTGAGCAATTTACCTTAGCCGACATTAGGGCTCCAATCCCTGAGTTGAGCGACTTTCCTAGCCAACATTAGGGCTCCAATCCCTGAGTTGAGCATTTTTTCCTTAACCAACATTAGGGCTCCAATCCCTGAGTTGCGTGTTTTCCTAACCGACATTAGGGCTCCATTCCCTGAGTCGAGCGTTTTCCTTTAGCCGATATTAGGGCTCCAATCCCTGAATTGAGCAGTTTACCTTTAGCCAACATTAGGGCTCCAATCCCTGAGTTGAGTATCTTCTTAGCCGGCATTAGGGCTCCAATCCCTAAGTTGAGCAGCTTTCCTAGCCAACATTAGGGCTCCAATCCCTGAGTTGAGCACTTTTTCCTTAACCAACATTAGGGCTCCAATCCCTGAGTTGAGTGTTTCCCTAGCCGACATTAGGGCTCCAATCCCTTAGTCGAGCGTTTTCCCTTAGCCAATATTAGGGCTCCAATCCCTGAATTGAGCAGTTTACCTTTATCCAACATTAGGGCTCCAATCCCT
>MU761210.1:40721-98057 GCA_026770625.1 Nicotiana glauca | reverse complement strand
CATTTGGAGGTCATTGGGGTGTATTCGAACTTGTTTGGGTTGACCTGTTGATCCTGTTTGGTGTTAAAAACATTTTTGGATTGTGAACTATTCCTGGGCTGTTCTTGAGGATATATTCACTGCTGCTGACCTCTATTTCTTTTCGTCTTGTTCTAAATACCAGGTACACATTTGAACCTGTTTTGGTGTAATTTCTCCAGTGGAATGAAAAGACAATTGCAGTTTGACATTCATTGAAGTTTTGCTATTCTTTTTTGAGTTTATTATAATGCAGTCAGCTTTAAAGATTTGTATGATAATTTTGTGCATTAATGCGCCTGTAAGGGACTAGTTAGATCATTAACATGTTATGGACTGTATGAATTCGAACTTTGGACTATTTTCTCATTTGTGGACAATTGGTAGATGTGTGACTAGGATTGTTGTTTAACTGATTTGATTTGTTTTAAATTGTGGACTGTTAACCCCAGTATGTAACTCGTTCTTATTGAAATCAAGTCCAAGGTGTCAAATAGTTTTATTGTTCGGGTAATTGCTAGCTGCACTAAAAATCAAGGACAAATCACAGCATGTAAGCGCCTATTTACATTAGTCCAGGTCACGTATGTTTAGTTTTGAATTGGAAATTATCCATGACTATACATGTGATTTAAATCGTTATTGAATAAGTGATTCGTTAGAGTGAGTTATAGGTAGCACCTTTTCTACTCTAACAGGGATGAGTAAACAATTGTGAGTTATGTGTTAAAAAAAATGAGAATTGAGCTTGTGTTAAAATCAGTGCTACAATAGCTTAAAATTGATGTCAGTTGAAGTTAAAAAAATAAGGAATTATGGGTTGATGCAAGTATGATTAATTCTACAAATTAGATTTCCTCCTGCACCCGTTGAATAAATTGGACTGTCATGCTCCCTGAGGCCCAAATAATTCCCGCTCTGGCTATGGAAGTTCAATCGATAGGATATTAAGTGTATGGACCGTTGTGGGTTCAGGCGGCCCATTTTTCTGTGAAATAAAGCTTTGGTAGTGTACTGGAAATGTCCCGCTCTCTTCATTCAACTTTTGGGCTTAAATGTTTGAAATCGAGTTATGTAATTTGGGACCTTTCGCGCATATTAATTAATTAGGATCTTTCTTTCAGTGCTAAAAACAAAAGAAAAATAGAAAATCATAGGTTGCTTTAGGTTGGACTTAAATAATAAAATGAGATGAGCCTCGCTAAACAAAACGCACAAATTGAGGGGCCCTCATTAAGTGTATATATTCATTACTTAGACTTCGGGATGGGCTGTTTAACAAAATTTCATGGTCTTCCCCAAAATAATAATACGCTAGTCGCTTTAGGCGCGCTTTTAATAATTTACTTTCTTAAATTCGGGTGCATATTTATGTGACCCAAATCCAAATCTCAACGGAGTCGAGGTGTGTCAACAATCACGGGTACATTGATGTGACGTGGTTCGAGACACATTTTCGTGATGTTGCAATTCTCTTTAAAATAATGATAATATTAAAAGCGGTTTAAGGCTAAAATTGCACATAAGTTAAAGCATGTTATAAAATCAGATAATTAGGCCGAATATAACAGTAAAGTAGCCGTGCTAGAACCACTGAACTTGGGAATGCCAAACACCTTCTCTTGGGTTAACAGAATTACTTATCCGGATTTCTGGTTCGTAGACTGTAATACGGAGCCAACTTTTTCCTCGATTCAGGATTCAAACCGGTGACTTGGGACACCATAAATCTCTCAAGTATCGACTCCAATTCTTAATAATTAAATCCCGTTTCGATTTTCCTTTAATTGGAAAAACTCCCTTTACCACACCCTTCGCAGGGGTGTAGTGAAAAAGGAGGTGTGACAGCTCTGGCGACACCACTGGGGACAAAAACCCAAAACCTCTGGTTCAGGGTTCAAGAATTCGAGCTTAAAATAATTGTCGTATTTGGATTTATTTATTATCTGATTTTATTATATGATTGGGTTAAAATGTGAAAAATGATGCTTTTACCGCTTTGATATTATTTGAACTGTATATATAAACTGTGCTGAAACCCTCTCTTCTCTCTCTTGAGGAGTGCACGCTGGTCGTGACTTCTTTCTGTTAGTGTCATATTCCAAAAGTAGAACAAGGATTCAAGGGAGTTGCAAAATCGGATGATCTTTTGGTTACCAGTACGCAGTTCCCATCCTCGACTCGAGTTGTCCGCTCAGGTAAGCCAGGTCTAGAACAAACACCCAGGATAAACCTAGTATAACAAAACTTCATACCGGATCCCTAGTAGGAATGCTTATTTGCATCATGCTGCATTTGACTTAGGGGACTCAATACAGGGGTTGGGTCCGTCTATGACAGGTGACCTAAAATGAAAAAGACCATCCTGCTGCATCCTGTTTGCTTTACGCATTTTATTTGCCTCGGACTTGCATGCTGACCGGCCGTGAACATCGGGAAAATTTGAATAAAAAAATAAAAAAAATAGCAGTGTAGAGAGTTAATTACATATTTTTTTGAAAAAAAAACGATTGTCCAAATAGCGTCGAAACTCTGCTGAAATTTTGAAAAAAAAAAAAGAAAAAAAGGGGAATTGTTTTATTTCTGATTTATTTGAAAAACAAAAGAAAAGAAACCTGGTTTTGATATAAGTTATTTTCTTAGCGAACTACACCGGTTTGATTCTCACAGGGTGTGAGATACGTAGGCAACCCTCGTCGGGTCCAACTTCCCATTTTGCAAAAATCACCAAAAATGTCAAATTTTAATTTTTCATCAATAAGTCGGGCGGTGCCGTTTTGTCAAAAAATAGCTGAATGTTCCCGAAAGGGACGCCGGAAGGCTGAATTTGCTTAAAAAGCCACCTCTGGTCGTTTCTAAGGTTTGGACCAGTTAGCCCACACAGCCTCAAAACCTTCGTCACCGAAGTGCCGGAAGGCAGAGCTCGAAAAACCGGATCTTGTGTTTTAATTTGAAAAACATTATTGTCGGTTTTGTTGTGAGTCAAATAAGTTTTACCTTTTGCTTAAAACCCCTTAATAAATGTGCAGAATGAGCACGAGTCCAAGTTTGCCACTAACAGTTAGGAGCAAGATCCCTTTAGAGTTGCGCTTGTGGTGGGAGGATTTGGGAAAGTCGGAGCAGGATAAAATCAAACTACATCTAGAGGGGCTCACCAGTTTTTTGAACGTCAGACCCAGATGTGACATCATAAAGGCTTTGGTTACGTTTTGGGACCCGGCACACAATGTATTCCATTTCTCAGATTTTGAACTTACCCCAACCTTGGAAGAGGTAGCAGGTTATATGGACATTATCGAGGGGCTAAGGTACAAATATCTGATTGCTCCGAGAGCCGTCAATTCACACAAAATCATGGATCTACTGAAGATAAGCAAGGAAGTCCCATACTCTGAATTGGATAGGGGTTTTTCCACTATACATTTCATATACCGGAGGTATGGCATATAGGGGTATTCAACGATCCAGAAAGCGGGGTTTGTAGTAGAGGATATCAAACAAAATGGGATGAACATAGGCGGTTCGCCTTCATGGTAGCCTTCTTGGGCATTGTGGTGTTTCCCCTGAAAGATAGAAACATCAATCTGAAAGTGGCTGGAGCCGTCAAGGTTCTAATTACCAACAACAAAAGCACGCTGGCCCCTATGATAGTATCTGAGGTGTACCGGGCTCTCACAGCTTGTAAAGCCGGGGCGGATGTCTTCGAGGGATGTAATTTATTGTTGCAGATGTGGATGATCGAGCATTTGTGTCACCACCCTCAGTATGTGAGTTACAGATCTACAGACAAAGGTTGCATTGAAGAGTATGACACAACGATTTTAGGGCTCAAGTTGCCGGAAGGGTCCGAAGACTGGGTATCGTATCTCCATGCCATCACTACAGTGAAAATAGATTAGACGTTAGGTTGGCTTCTTGTAGAAGAAATTGTGTATGTGCCTGCCACGGGTCCTTACTTCCTATTAATGGGACTCCGAGGTATTCAGCCTTAGCGCCTTACCGGGTGATGAGACAGTTAGGAAGGTGTCAGGTGGTACACCCAGATGAAGATCTCAGTATTTATGCGGTCGAGTTTAGCACCGATGGACAATTTCATGAAGAGACCGTTCGTTCTATATGGAATGAATGCTAGTACTTGACGGCAAACACTCGGGTGCGTGACCTATCCGGAGGTGAAGTCTCACCAGCCTACCTTGCCTGGTACAGAAGGAAGAACGTTGTTAGAGACGTCCCAGAACAACCAACCAAAAGGCCGCACATACAGGAGTTTGTGGAGGCATCACAAGAACCGCGGCTTTGGCTGGATAAAGAACGTGAATATAGGGCTCGCGTAAGGACATTGGAAAAACAGGTCCAGGATCTCCAGTTTGAAAGAAGTTTGTAGGCCGCCGCTGACGAAGAGGATAAAAAGAAGTTGAACCAGGAAAATGAAGCCTTGAAAACCCAAATCTGACAGGTGAGAATGGATGCCGAAAGACACCCAAGGAGTCGGTCTGATGAGGAGTTGATAAATGAGTTAAAAGGGCAACTCATCGAATGCCAAGAGGGTTTGGAAGAATCTGAAGCCAGGATGACAAGGATCAAGGCCAGATGGGGAGGTACAGAAGCGAGAGAAAATCATATGCGGCAAATAAAGAGGGACTACAAAGGGAGCATCGCCATATTGAGCGAAACAATATCCACTCTGAAAGAGCGGGTCTTAAGGCAAGCCCGAGATGCCAGGACAGATAGGGAGCGCTGCTATGACCTAATGGCATGAATGGAAAAGCAGATTCAGGAGTTTCAAGATCAACTCTTCCACAACGCTCGAGTGCTGGGGATGCGGAATCAACGAATAGAGCAATTGGTTGTGGAAAGGGACAGAATCAGGGGAATAATCGAAGATATCGGGCACTACATCACCATGAAGTGCCTAGCTTGTGAGGATATGTCCCGTACCACCTTTTTTGCTTCAATAATGATTTATGTCCACCAGATCATGGAAGAATTGAAAGATCTACAGAGGGGCCTTGCACCAAAGCCCGCGTCGAGGCCGAACGACGCCCCGCGAACACCAAATTTTAAAGCCTTAAAACATTCGTAGTTTGAGGCTGTATTTTCTTCAGAGTCTGTTGTCCTTTGGAGTTCGTATTTCCCTTTTTCGCATCAAAGTCTTTAGTCTGTTTCGAGTTTCCTTTCAAAAATGTTTATTTTTTCCTAATAAAAGTGGAAAATTCCAAAAAAAAAAAAAAATAATTTTTGGTTTCTTTATTTTTCGAACTTGTGGCTAGACCTACGCTCGGTATAATTCATGCGGGGTCATGATACGTAGACAATCTCCATAAGATTCGGCCACCACTAATGGAAGAAAAGAAAAAGGAAAAAATAAAGAAGGATCAAATAAAAGAAAAAAGTGAGTGACAATAAAAGGAGAGGTCATGCTTAGGAAAGGCCGGAATGACGCATGCAATTGAAGCAAATGTCATGATAGAAATGGTTAAACTGCCTAAGTGCATTGCATCTCAACGTGCGATTGCCTGTTTGTTAAACTCTGAAAACTAACAAGTTTGTTGATTTACCAGAAATTTCAAGCAGTTAGTTTAAGTGAACTGGCACAACACCACTATCAGACTAGATCTAAGGGACCGATACCGGAAATAATGTCTAGCCCTGATAGAGAAGGAAACCTTGAGGTAGAAGAGGTAGACGTATAAGCTATGAAAGATAAGGTGTACAAATTGAAACAACAGATGGCCGAGATGTACCAAACTTGGACAAGCGGTCAGCCAGCACCACCCTATCCTGCTAACCCCACTTTTCTTCCGACACTCTCCCAATCTCCGGAACGGATTATTTCGAACTCATCACTCAACTTTCCTACATATTAACAGCACCAGACAACCGCCTCCCAGATACCCCAAATGCCAAAAACAAACCTATACCCTCCACCACCAATTACCCTTGTTTTCGTGGCACCTCCACTAGCCACACTCCATAGGTCTTCCAGCAAACCCGTGTTCCAAAATCAGGATCATCAGTATTATCCTCTTGAACCCACTTTCAAAGCATCTGAACCTTACCCATTCCCTCTTCAGCCTGACAACCCAAAAGCACCCAAAAAACAGAACAAGAATCCAGAGCAGGAAGAAATGGCTCGGAAAGTAAAGAGCCTGGAGCAATCTTTCCGAAATATGCAGGGTCTGGGTGGCCAAGTCAGCGTGGCGTATAAGGATTTATGCATGTTTCCAGATGTTCAGTTGCCAACCGCATTCAAGATGCCTAAGTTTGATCTGTATGATGGGCATGGTGATCCAGTGGCACATTTGCGAGGATTTTGCAGTAAGATGAGAGGGGCGGGCGGAAAAGATGAGTTGCTGATGGCGTACTTCAGCCAGAGTTTGAGCGGGTCTGCATTGGAGTGGTACACACGCCAAGACCATGGTAGATGGTACACCTGGGATGACTTGGCACAAGCATTTGCCAGCCACTTCCAGTATAATTTGCAAATCATTCCAGATCGTTTATCACTGATAAAGTTGGAGAAGAAACCCGGGGAGAGTTTCAGGGAGTACGACTTCCGTTGGAGAGAACAGGGCGCAAGGGTAGATCCCTCAATGAAGGAAGGAGAGATGGTCGATTACTTTCTGCAAGCTTTGGAGCCAACTTACTTTGGTCACTTGGTGACAGCGATTGGCAAATCGTTCAATGAAGTTGTGAAAATGGGCGGTATGATTGAAGAGGGACTCAAGTCTAATAAAACAATGAGTTACTCGGCAATCAAAGCCACCACTTAAGCTATCCAGAGCGGCACGGGAGGTGTGCTCAAGAAAAAGAAGAAAGAAGAAGTCGCGACAGTCGAAGCAGGCAATTGGTCTAGATCTAGAGGTCTTTCACCCTACTACCAGCCCAGACTCCACCGCCCGAGCTACCCATACACCCCATATAACCCTCCACAACCCTACTACCCAGAGCCACATTTTTCCGTCCATCACACCCAAACATATACCCAACCACCGGTTCACTAGCAATGGCGTGCACCGGCTTCCCAAAATACATACCCACCCCCACAAAACACATATCCACCCCCAAAGGCCTACAGAAATCCTCTAGGGTCGGGATTCCGCAGGAATCAAGCTTTCAGGAATGAGAGGGTATAGAAGTAGAGAACATGTACTCCGTTGGGAGAAACCTATACTACTTTGTTCCACAAATTGAGGCAGTTAGGCCTGTTGAGTCCTGTTGAGCCCAAATTGCCAAATCCCCTTCCCAGAAATCTGGACCAGTCATTAAGGTGTGAATATTATTCAGGGGCCCCCGGACATGATACCGAGAAATGTTGGAGGTTGAAGACTGCGGTGCAAGACATTATTGATACAAACAATATTGAGGTTCAGGCTCCAGAAGCTCCAAACATCAATCAGAATCCGCTGCCAACGCACCATGAGGCCCACATGATCGAACTGGTGCACAAGGGAGGGGAGTCTAAGAAGCCCTCGCAAACAGTGATGATGATTCGGGCCAGTAAAGCTAGTCTCGAAGAAGATAAGACCAAAGAGAAGGCAGTGGTGCAGCTGGGAAGTATAGACAGCAAGCCAGTGGTGGTGATGGGGAAGAGTTTGTCTGTTGCTGCAAAGAAGCCAGAGCCGGTCAAGGTAGTGCTGCAGGGAGTATCAAGCACACCTGTGGTAGTTGTGAAGGGGGTCCACATAGAACCAGTTGTTATCAGGCCAATAAAGTAGTTGCCGATAATGAGTGAGGAAGCCGTGCCATGGAACTACAGTCAAGTGACGGTGATGCATAAGGGAAAGGAAGTTGTGGAAGAAGTATGTGAGGCCCAGGGGTTAACTAGTTCGGGAAGGTGTTTTGCTCTCGCAGAGTTAAGAAGGGCCAATCCTGTAGCAATAAAGAAGCCAGTAATGGAGGAAGAAGCGGAGGAGTTTTTGAAGAAGATGAAGGCATAAGATTACTCTATTGTGGAGCAGCTGAGAAAAACCCCGGCACAGATCTCATTGCTATCATTATTAATCCATTCAGACGAGCACCGCCAGGCGATGATGAAAATTCTGAATGAAGCCCATGTGCCGGATAAGATCTTTATGAACCATCTAGAGAAAATAGCAAACAAGATTTTTGAGGTGAACCGGGTTACATTTTCTGACAATGAGTTGCCCATAGAAGGTATGGAACATAATAGAGCTCTCCATCTGACCGTGAAATGTGAAGACTTGGTAGTCACTCGAGTATTGATCGATAATGGGTCCAGCGCCTATATTTGCCCGTTGTTCACCTTGAACAAGCTAAAGGTTGATAATGACATAATCCACAAGAACAACATCTGCGTTCGAGGGTTCAATGGTGGTGGTACAGACACAGTGGGTGATATCATACTTGAATTGACAATTGGACCAGTCGAGTTCACCATGGAATTTCAGGTGTTAGACATTGCAGTATCGTATAATCTTCTGTTGGGGCGACCATGGATTCATGCTGCCAAATCAGTGCCTTCTACACTACATTAGATGGTCAAGTTCGAGTGGGATAGACAAGAGATCGTAGTGCATGAAGAAGATAACACATGCGCCGTGAGTGATGCCATCATACCCTTCATCGAGAATGATAATGAGAAGGGGCCGTAGGTTTACTAGGTTTTTGATATGGCCTCAGTGGACAAAATTCCTGAGGGTGGAAGTGTCCCACTTCCCAGAATAGCGGCTGCAACTGTCATGGTGGCCTCGGAGATGTTGAAAAATGGGTTTATGCGACGTAAAGGTTTGGGGGTTGATCTTCAGGGTATTATTCAACTAGTTTCTTTGCCCAAGAATCTGGATACTTTTGGGTTAGGGTTCAAGCCTACAGCGGTGGATGTGCGACGAGCCAAGAAGATGAAGAAAAGGGCATGGGTCCTTCCCAAGCCAATCCCACGCTTGTCCCGATCTTTTGTCAAGCCGAGCATCAAAAGGCGACTTCTATCCCAGGTTACAGGGCCACTAATTGGTATAAATGGGGATTTAGATGAAGGTTTTGAAAGATTATTCACTGAAGTCAACATGGTAGAAGCTGCGGAAGCATCCAGCAAGGAAGATGTGCAGTTTGTAGGGTCTAAGGCCAGGGTCAACAATTGGATGGCCACTCCTCTGCCCATGCGGAGGGAGTCTTGGTAGTAGGCTTTGATTTTTCCTTCATGTTTAGCTGAATTATTCCCGGGTTGTAATCCAGTTTTCTTTTTATACTCATCAAAAGTGTGAAACCTTGTTATCCCGTACTTCAATCAATGAAAGTTTCTTATTTACTCTTTATTTTGTTTTAATTTTGTTTTCTTCTTTTCTTTTCTGAGCAGTTCTCTTTATACTTGTCTTAATGACATGGCATGCACGACGGATCTTCAACCTAGTCTAAAAAATCAATCTAATTCCAAACTGGTAGATTAAGAGGTAGAATATGATTATGAGTCGGAATACGATGAGGATGAAGCCTTCGAGGAAATTAACAGAGAGTTAAGCCAATTTGAAGAGAATGCCAAGCCCAACTTAAATGACACGGAAGCCATTAATCTGGGGGATGCGGATGACGTTCTGGAAACTAAAATGAGCATCAATATTGAACCAAACATTAGGGAAGAATTAATCAAAGCACTTATTGAGTTCAAGGATGTTTTTTCATGGTCATACAACGACATGCCGGGTTTGAGGAACGATTTAGTAGTTCACAAGTTACCCACTAACCCGGCATGCCCTCCCGTCAAGCAGAAATTAAGGAAGATCAAAACAGACATGAGTGTGAAGATTAAGGAAGAAGTAACCAAGTAGCTGAATGCAAAGGTTATTTGGGTCACTCGATATCCTGAATTGTTGGCTAATGTGGTGCCAGTGCCGAAAAAAGATGGAAAAATCCGGGTATGTGTCGACTACCGCAATCTGAACAGAGCGAGCCCAAAGGATAACTTCCCGTTACCCAACATCCATATCTTGATCGATAATTGTGCCAAGTGTGAGATCGGGTCTTTTGTGGATTGCTATGCCGGGTATCATCAGATTTTGATGGACGAGGAAGATGCAGAGAAGACGGCTTTCATCACGCCGTGGGGAACTTATTGCTATCAGGTAATGCAATTCGATTTAAAGAATGCTGGAGCAGCGTACATGAGGGCAATGACTACTGTGTTTCATGATATGATACACAAAGAGATCGAGGTATACGTGGATGATGTGATTATAAAGTCCAAGTGGAAGGCAGACCACGTAGGAGACCTAAGGATGTTTTTTCGAAGACTTCGAAGGTATGATATTAAGCTCAACCCTACAAAATGTGCATTTGGTGTTCCATCTAGAGAGCTGTTGGGATTCATAGTCAGTCGGTGAGGCATTGAGTTGGACCCGTCAAAGATCAAGTCCATCCAAGAATTGCCACCGCCGAAGAACAAAATAGAAGTAATGAGTCTGTTGAGAAGGTTGAATTATATCAGCAGGTTTATCGCTCAACTCACGGCGACTTGTGAAACCATTTTTCGGCTACTGAAGAAAGATGTTGCGGTAGAATGGATGCCAGAATGTCAGGAAGTATTTGACCAGATCAAAGGGTATTTATCAAATCCACCTATGTTGGTTCCATTCGAGCCAGGGAGGCCGCTGATTCTTTATCTAACGGTCCTGGAGAATTCATTTGGTTGTGTATTGGGGCAACACGATATCACAGGAAGGAAGGAGCATGCCATCTATTATCTCAGCAAGATGTTTACGGTTTATGAGGTTAAGTACACTCAACTTGAGAAGACATGTTGCGCCGTAACTTGGGTGGCACAAAAGTTAAAGCATTATTTGTCATCTTATACTACTCGTCTGGACCCATTGAAGTATATTTTCCATAAGCCTATGCCCACAGGGAGATTGGCGAAATGGCAAATATTGCTCACGGAATTCGACATCGTCTATGTGACGAGGACGACAATGAAAGCCCAAGCATTGGCCGATCACTTGACTGAGAATCCGGTTGATGATGAATACGAGCCATTAAGGACGTATTTTCCTGATGAAGAAGTGATGCATGTCGACGAGCTGGAGTTGATTGAGGAACCAGGGTGGAAGATTTTCTTCGACGGAGCTTCAAATGCGAAGAGAGTTGGAATAGGAGCAGTGCGTATTTCCGAAATAGGGCATCATTATCCTGTTACGGCTCAGCTGCATTTCTATTGTACCAACAACATGGCTGAGTACGAGGCCTGCATTTTGGGCTTACGGTTAGCTGCAGACATGGATGTCCAGGATGTCTTGGTCTTGGGAGACTCGGACCTCTTGGTACATCAAATTCAAGGTGAATGGAAAATGCAGGATTTGAAGATCATACCGTATAGACAATGTTTGCACGATCTGTGTCAACGGTTTTGATCAGTGGAATTTAGGCACCTCCCAAGAGTTTATAATAAAGTTGCCGATGCTTTGGCCACCTTAGCATCGATGTTGCACCATCCGGATAAAATTCATGTTGATCCGTTACAGATTAAGGTTCATGATCAGCATGCTTATTGTAACATGAGAGAGGAAGAACTAGATGGCAAACCATGGTTCTATGATGTCAAGGAGTACCTCAGGATGGGGATATATCTGGAGCAGGCCACGGGAGATCAAAAGAGGGCCATTCGGCGGTTGGCTAATGGATTTTTCCTTAGTGGAGGAGTGTTCTACAAAAGAACACCGGACTTGGGATTGCTGAGATGTATAGATGCTTGTCAAGCCGCGACAGTTATGGCAGAGGTACATTCTGGAGTTTGTGGGCCACATATGAGTGGATATGTATTGGCGAAGAAAATTCTTCGAGTAGGGTATTATTGGCTCACTATGGAGCGTGATTCTATCAGTTTCGTGCAGAAATGCCATCAGTGTCAGATGCACAGAGATCTTATTCATTCTCCACCAACAGAATTACACACATGTCAGCACCATGGCCCTTTGTTGCATGGGGAATGGATGTCATTGGACCTATCGAGCCGGCAGCTTCCAACGGTCATAGGTTCATTCTGGTAGCCATCGACTATTTCACCAAGTGGGTTGAAGCTAAAACTTTCAAGTCTGTAACCAAGAAAGCAGTGGTGGATTTTGTTCATTCCCATATCATCTGTAGATTTGGGATCCCAAAGGTGATAATCACATATAATGGTGCTAATCTTAATAGCAATTTGATGAAAGAAGTATGTCAACAGTTTAAGATTACACACCGTAATTCCATCCTGTATCGTCCCAAAGCGAATGGAGCAGTTGAGGCAGCCAGCAAGAATATAAAGAAGATATTGAGAAAAATGGTAGAAGGGTCCAGACAATGGCATGAAAAGTTACCATTTGCATTGTTGGGTTATCGCACTACTGTTCGTACTTCAGTAGGTGCGACCCCTTATTTGTTGGTATACGGAACTGAAGCAGTGATACCGGCAGAAATTGAAATTCTGTCTCTTCGGATTGTCGCTGAGGCTGGGACAGATGATGATGAGTGGGTCAAAGCCCGATTGGAGCAATTGAGCTTGATTTATGAAAAGAGATTGGCAGCAGTGTGTCATGGCCAATTATATCAAAAGAGGATGATAAGAGCATATAATAAGAAGGTGCGTCCCAGAAAGTTTGAAGTGGGGCAGCAAGTGTTGAAAGGAATCCTTTCACATCAGGCCGAAGCAAAGGGCAAGTTCGCCCCAAATTGGCAAGGACCGTTTATTGTGACCAGAGTGCTATCCAATGGCGCTCTATGCTTGACAGATGTCGAAGGAAGATGTATCGACATGGTTATCAATTCTGATGCAGTCAAGAGATATTATGTATGATTTCTTTGATTGTAATTGTTGTTTGTTTGTTTGTTTGTACTTGGCATTTATCGGAGAATGAAATTACGGAGGCAATTTGTTCTTCTATCCAAACACTTTAACTTTTGTCTCCCCTTTTGAGCCTCATTTATTCTTTCATACCCCTCTCTTGGAATCGGTAATAATAATAATAATAATAATAAAAGAAAAAGAAAAATAACAACAAAACAAAAGAAAAGTAACAAGAAAAACAAAGGAATCATGTGAACTACGTTCGACCTGATTCCTCAAAGAGGATACGTAAGCACCTCATAGCTCGGCCATAGTGTAATAAAAGTCGAAAGATCCCCAAGCAAGAAAACTAGGGCAGAATTTATGTTTTTAAATTTCGGGAAAGAAATTTGATTCCAAGAGTTGTAATGTTTTACCCATCAAAATTATTTTCAAACTCTTGATACCCTTTTCGTTTAAGCCATATACCAAGAATTCAATCCCCAGTTGACGTCCAAAAAGACCTCCCGATCAGTATCCGAGAAGTACCGAGTCAGGCGAATGGAAGTCGGGAATAATCCCAGCAAAAAGAGGATCATAAGCTGAAAAGAGTTTGATAGCCAAGAGAATCCCCAGCAGAGAGAGTCTTATCGGTAACACTCCCATCCCCATTTGAGAAATAAAATGAGAGAGCCTTACCGGTAAAAACCTTCACAGGCACCATAATGCGATGGGAGTTGAGAGAAATGAGAGAGTGTTATTAATGAAAACCCCTTGAAGGGCACTATGAGGCGAAAAGGATCCGTCGAGGCATCAAGCAGAACAAGATGTTGGTTCGACAAAAGAGTTGGGTTACGGGGCCTTTTGAAATGCAAAGAAAGGCCATCAGATAATTTGATTGATATAAATAGACTGGATTGGTTAATCCAGAATGCACGACATGATCATTGGGATCGTTTATACCGTTCAGATGAGTTCTTTTCCTTCTTCTTCTCCTCAGTTGTTCAGAAAGATTTTTCTTTTTCTATCTCTTGAAGTCATCATTTTTCATTTCTTTTATTTAAAGATTTTTCAATGGTAGTTTGTTTTTAATAAGGATTTTCAGAGCCAACTACTAGTTTCCAATATGGTTCAAAGTTAAATTTGGATAGGACTGGCCGAAGATAAGCGTAATGGAACAAGAAAGGTGCCATTGCAAGGCCAGGAGGAATATCATCCCCAGCAGATGACATCATCCCAAGCAGGTCTTGATAGCATAATGGAACGCAGAGCAAGGAAGGAGAAGGAAAAACAATCCCCAGCAGGAGTGGCACAACCACTCACCACGTTTCAAACTAAAAATTTTTCTTTAATTTGAAGCAGGTAAAGGAAATAACAATGATGGCGGAAAGGCATGCCACAAGGAAGATTATCAAACTGGGGCAGAAAATTTTCCTTTTATTTTGAAAATTTTCTGGAAGTCAGGTATCCACTTGGAGAAGAAGAAAGATAACACCAGTCTTAAGGGAAGTGGTCTTTGAACCAGTGTTATCCCCAGCAGTGTTGAAAGGAGGAAAAAAACAAGTTTTAAGGAAGGAAGTTGTATCCCCAGTGGACAGAACAAAAGGATGAAGATTGAAGTCGGGATCCCGCCCGTATAACATAGGAATACATTTTAAGTCAAAGATTGAAGTCGGGAGCCCGCCCGTATAACATAGGAATAAATTTTAAGTTAAAGATTGAAGTCGGGAGCCCGCCCGTATAACAGAGGAATAAATTTTAAGTTGAAGATTGAAGTCGAGAGCCCGCCCGTATAATAGAGGAATACATTTTAAGTTAAAGATTGAAGTCGGGAGCCTGCCCGTATAACAGAGGAATACATTTTAAGTTTAAGATTGAAGTCGGGAGCCCGCCCTTATAACAGAGGAATACATTTTAAGTTGAAGATTGAAGTCGGGAGCCCGCCCGTATAACAGAGGAATTCATTTTAAGTTGAAGATTGAAGTCGGGAGCCCGCCCGTATAACAGGGGAATACATTTTAAGTTGAATATTGAAGTTGGGAGCCCGCCCGTATAACAGAGGAATACATCTTAAGTTGAAGATTGAAGTCGGGAGCCCGCCCGTATAATAGAGGAATACATTTTAAGTTTAAAGATTGAAGTCGGGAGCCCGCCCGTATAACAGAGGAATACATTTTGAGTTGAAGGTTGAAGTCGGTAGCCTGCCCGTATAATAGAGGAATACATTTAAGTTGAAGATTGAAGTCGGGAGCTCGCCCGTTTAACAGAGGAATACATTTCAAGTTGAAGATTGAAGTCGGGAGCCCTCCCGTATAACAGAGGAATATATTTTAAGTTGAAGTTTTAAAGTCGGGAGCCCGCCCTTATAATAGAGGAATACATTTTGAGTTGAAGGTTGAAGTCGGGAGCCCGCCAGTATAACGAAGGAATACATTTCGGTCTTTATATGCCATGTTTTGAAGTCGGGAGCCCGCCCGTATAATAGAGGAATATATTCAAGTGTTGAAGTCAGTAGCTCGCCGGGAGAGCGAAAGGTTACAAAAAAAAAATC
This sequence comes from Nicotiana glauca, assembly GCA_026770625.1. Classification (NCBI taxonomy): domain Eukaryota; kingdom Viridiplantae; phylum Streptophyta; class Magnoliopsida; order Solanales; family Solanaceae; genus Nicotiana; species Nicotiana glauca. Next base: position 82,737 of record MU761210.1, on the reverse strand, counting down.
TCCAGCATAAATTCAAGTTCAGCAATCAGATGGGAGGCAACAGTGTTTGGAAGAAGGCAGTTCAAGCCCCGAAGGAAAATAATTCGAAGCTCAAAAGAAGGAAATAAGCAGTTCAGGTTCAACAATCAAAGAGAGGCCGACGAGTCAAGACAAAAATAAAGAAACATCAGAGGAAGCAAGCGAACAAGAAACACAGGCAAGAGCAAGTTAAAGATCTAGATAAGATTTTATAGTTCATAGACTAGTTTCGTCTAGCTTCTTATTCTCTGTATTAGCATGGTGTAATAAGGAGGTCGGTAAGCAGTAGCAGCAGCAACAACAGTAACAGCAAAATCACAGTCTTATGGTAGTTCCAGCTACCAAAACTTCCCGAACTACACTGACCTGATTCCTTTTTAGACAAGGATATGTAGGAGACCTTTTGAAGCAATGGTTCGGTCAAATATTTCAAAAATGCTTCACACGGAGTGTTCAAATGGGCAAAAATCGCTTGTATCCGCTCACTGTGTCTTTGCACGAAAACTCTTCGTGTTTACGGGCAAAGAGGGGCAGCTGTGAGCACGTGATTTTTTCCCTTTATGAGAATTGCTACCAAAAAATTCAAAATAAAATAATTTTGTGTTGTTTGCAATTTTTGTAGATTTTGTGTTATTTTTATCTTATTGTTTGTGTTTGCGTGTGCATGTCTATTTGTTTAAATCAATGAATATACAAAAATATGTCGCATTTCCATTTTAAGATTTAATTGTACAATTAAGAGTAATTAAGTTTGTTTTACAAAAATGGAAAAATCACAAAATATGTACCTTGCATTTTTTTAGCATTTAAATTGTGTGTGATGATTGTCTTTAGGAATTAATTAGTATTTGTGATTTGGTTTTTAATTTAATTTAGAAATAAGGGAAAACAAAAGAAAGGAAGAAATGAAATAAAGAGAAAAATCGGATTGGGCCAGTCCGAAATAACCCCAAAACCAGGCCCAAATGCACTAAAACAGCCCAGTCCAAACACCCCTTACTCAGTCTTATTAAGCTGGTAATACGACCGTCCAAACGACATTGTTTTTGTCACGCTCGATCTGGGCCGTTGGATTAAATCAATCCAACGGTTGAGACTCTATTTCCATTACCCGTCTAAATGACCCGATTCGTTACCCGGTTCAAACCGATCCCCCACTTAAACCAAATGACGTCATCTCCATATTAGCAAATAATCCAGGCCGTTGATCTCGTTTGATCAAACGGCCAGGATCATTCCCCCCCGGGTATATAAACCTAATATCCTACCCAGCCCCCCAATCCAAACCCCCCCTCTCCGTCTCTAACATTCAGAGATAGCCCCAACACCCTCCTCTTCACACCACCGTCGATCGCCCGCCGGAAATCGCCTACGGCGGCGGTCGACAGCCAAATAGCCCCATCTTTACACCACTGAACCTCTATACCACCCTCAATACAAATCCCTACCCCTTATCCCTCGAATCATCACCGGCTTCTTCGAATCTTCGATCGAAGTTCAGGACCCAAAACCTAATTCATCTAACAATCACCAAAATCACACCATACCATCGTTAGACCTCCCTCATTCCAAAACCAACATTAGTTTCCTTCGAATCTTGGTCCATCCCCTCGAATATCGAATTATAGTCAAGAACCCTAGCGCCGCCACAAAATCCCTTGGTGGCGGCGCCGACTCCAAACTTTCCCAAGCTTACAACACTAAGCCACCTGACCTCCCTCGTCCCAAAGCCCATATTAGTTTTGCTCGAATAATAGTAGAACTCGTCGAATTTTAATTCGATTGAACGATCCTAGAAGAAACAAAAGAATTTGAGGTCGCAACTGACCTTAGTCAAGTGTTCTTAGTCAAGAACACTCGATTAAGGTCCATTTTGGCCTCAAAAGCTCGAGTCAAGACTTCGACTGATCGAAGTTCGTTTGGTTGCTGATTTGGAGGTATTTTTCCTTTCCTTTTCTATTTTATTTTTTGTAATTGTTTATTTGTTATAAGTTTGTTGTATTTTGTTTGATTTTTCATTATTTTTGTCGATTATCTTCTTCTCCTCTTCTGGACCCTTTTCTTGGTCCATTTTTTTGATTGATTGATATGTTATAAATTGAGTCGTTTCGTCGAATAGTCTGTATCCTTAAGTATATGATTTTATGTTTTAGTTTGTGTTTCCTTGCTGTGATTCAGCATTTTTAATGATTCATTTTTCTTTTAGTTGATATCGAAGTTGCCCCTGAGCATTAGGAGTCAGTTTGTTTTGAAGTTCAGCTTGTAGTCAAATTGTTTCTAATTTGTGTTTCAAAATCTGGATTCTCATCTTTTTCCAGTGCTTACTGTTTGTTTGTTTTCATTCGAATTGTTCATCAGTCTTAATTGAATAGTGAAAATTTCAAGTGTAATATACTATGGACAATTAAGGAACCAAACTAGGATTGACAATTAGGTGAATTGGTTATAGCTGCAGTTTCATGAATATCAGGAGGGTAGTTTGGAAATATGTTTAGTTCGAGTGGATTTGATCATTTCGAATGGCCTGCAAGTTGAATGTTTAGCGGGCCACTGAACCATTGAATAATTTAATCAAAAAGGGGAATAAGGGGTTGGCCTAGTGCCTTTACTAATTTGAAATCAGGAATAGTAGGTTAGTGATAAAAAGCTAAAATGATACACATAGTAGAGGAATATTACAAGCTGGAAAGTAAAAACCATGGGGTAATAATAAAAGTTTTTTTCTTTTACAACTGTAAAGAAAAAAGGGGGCTGGAAAGGGTTCAAGAGTTGGGGGAGATATAATAAGGAGATACATTCTGAAAGAGGGAGAGACAGAGAGAAATATTCTAAAAGCCAAAAAGAGAGTTTTAAGGAAGGGAATGCAATTTTAAGAACATTACCATTTCATTGCAATTTCCTAAGACCATCCTCGAATTCCAACTTGTAATTCAACACTGCAACTTACTTCGAGTCCAAAGTAACTCAAAATTCTCTATCCTTGCTCAATATTGAGATTCAAAATAGTTGAGGTTGTCTGTGGATTAAATGTGAGTTGAAATTAGTTTATTTGGATTGAATTCTGGTCTGCTGAGAGTGTAAAGGTTTCTGGGTTCATTTGGAAGTCATTGGGGTGTATTCGAACTTTTTTGGGTTGACCTGTTGATCCTGTTTGGTGTTAAAAACATTTATGGATTGTGAACTATTCCTGGGCTGTTCTTGAGCATCTGTTCACTGCTGCTGACCTCTATTTCTTCTTCGTCTTGTTCTAAATACCAGGTACACATTTGTACCTGTTTTGGTGTAATTTCTCCAGTGGAATGAAAAGACAATTGCAGTTTGACATTCATTGAAGTTTTGCTATTTTTTTTAGTTTATTATAATGCAGCCAGCTTTAAAGATTTGTATGATAAATTTGTGCATTAATGCACCTGTAAGGGACTAGTTAGATCATTAACATGTTATGGACTATATGAATTCGAACTATGGACTGTTTTGTAACTTGTGGACAATAGGTAGATGTGTGACTAGGATTGTTGTTTAACTGATTTGATTTGTTTTAAATTGTGGACTGTTAACCCCAGTATGTAACTCGTTCCTGTTGAAATCAAGTCCAAGGTGTCAAATAGTTTTATTGTTCGGGTAATTGCTAGCTGCACTAAAAATCAAGGATAAATCATAGCATATAAGCGCCTATTTACATTAGTCCAGGTCACGTATGTTTAGTTTCGAATTGGAAATTATCCATGACTCTACATGTCATTTAAATCCTTATTGAATAAGTGATTCGTTAGAGTGATTTATAGGTAACACCTTTTCTACTCTAATAGGGATGAGCAAACAATTGTGAGTTATGTGTTAAAAAAAATGAGAATTGAGCTTGTGTTAAAATCAGTGCTACAATAGCTTAAAATTGATGTCAATTCAAGTTCAAAAAATAAGGAATTATGGGTTGATGCAAGTATGATTAATTCTACAAATTAGATTTCCTCCTGTACCCGTTGATTAAATTGGACTGTCATGCTCCCTGAGGCCCAAATAATTCCTGCCCTGGATATGGAAGTTCAATCGATAGGATATTAAGTGTATGGACCGTTGTGGGTTCATGCGGCCCATTTTTCTATGAAATAAAGTTTTGATAGTGTACTGGAAATGTCACGCTCTCTTCGTTCAACTTTTGGGTTGAACTGTTTGAAATCGAGTTATGTAATTTGGGACCTTTCGTGCATATTAATTAATTAGGATCTTTCTTTCAGTGCTAGAGACAAAAGAAAAATAGAAAATCATAGGTTGCTTTAGGTTGGACTTAAATAATAAAATGAGATAAGCCTCGCTAAACAAAACGCACAAATTGAGGGGCCCTCATTAAGTGTATATATTCATTACTTAGACTTCGGGATGGGCCGTTTAACAAAATTTCACGTCCTTCCCAAAAATAATAATACGCTAGTCGCTTTAGGCGCGCTTTTAATAATTTACTTTCTTAAATTCGGGTGCACATTTATGTGACCCAAATCCAAATCTCAACGGAGTCGAGGTGTGTCAACAATCACGGGTACATCGATATGACGTGGTTCGAGATACATTTCCATGACATTGCAATTCTCTTTAAAATAATAATAATATTAAAAGCGGTTAAAGGTTAAAATTTGCACATAAGTTAAAGCATGTTATAAAATCAGATAATTAAGCCGAATATAACAGTTAAGCGACCGTTCTAGAACCACGGAACTCGGGAATGCCTAACACCTTCTCTCGGGTCAACAGAATTCCTTATCTGGATTTCTGGTTCGTAGACTGTAATACGGAGTCAACTTTTTCCTCGATTCGGGATTCAAACCGGTGACTTGGGACACCATAAATCTCTCAAGTGTCGAATCCATTTCTTAATAATTAAATCCCGTTTCGATTGTCCTTTAATTGGAAAACTCCCTTTACCACACCCTTCGCGGGAGTATAGTGAAAAAGGAGGTGTGACAACGCCCCGCTGATAGGAGGGTGATTCTGGGTTTTGCCTGTTTGGAGGTATGGGCTGCAGCAGACCTATTTGAACAAGCTTTGGAAATAGACTGGAGTAGGGTTCACCGATTGGTGTAAAATTTGGCCTCCTGGGTAGTTCACTAGGACGGAAGTTATTTTGTGGAGGACGGGAGTTGTAGTGGTTTTGGTGAGGAGGCTGGTTTCTTTGAAATAGAGCTTAGTTCATGTTAGCTTGCTGCTGAGGGCGGACGTAAGGTTGAGCATTCATGACCGCATACGGTTGAGGAGCATAGGCCATGTCCTGGTGGGGGTAATAATGTTGAGGAGTTATTTTTGGGAACATGGATCTAGGAACACGGTGTCTCCTTATACCCGATGTCGCCATGGATGTTTCTTCTTTCTTCTTACCCTTTGCCACTGCTCCAGACCCGCCTTGAATGGTTTGGGAGTTTGCTCTAATAGCGGATTGGCTCAGAATTCTGCCTGTTTTCAATCCATTTTCCACCATTTCTCCAATTTTAATAGCTTCTGCGAACGGTTTACCCATAGCTGGCATCATATTTTTGGAAATAATCAGCTTCCTGAGCTTGAAGGAACACCGTGACCATTTCGACCTCATCCATTGGAGGCTTTGCTCTCGATGCCTACTCACGCCATTTGATTGCATATTCTCGAAAGCTCTCCGAGGACTTCTTTTTCATATTTGCCAATGAATTCATGTCTGGAGCAATGTCTATATTGTACTGGAACTGTCTGACAAAGTCTCTAGCAAGGTCGTCCCAGATGTGCCAGTGAGAGATATCCTCCACGTACCACTCGGAGGCGATGCCCACCAGACTTTCCCCAAAGTAAGCTATGAGTAATTCTTTTTTTCCTCCAGCTCCTCGCAACTTATTGCAGTATTTCTTAAGATGAGCAATAGGATCACCGTGCCCATCGTATTTTTTTATCTTCGGAGTTTTGAATCCCATAGGCATATGGACATGAGGGAACATGCATAGATCAGTAAATGACACACTTTTCTGCCCACTCAGACCCTGCATGTTTTTGAGGCTCTGCTCCAAGCTTCTCATCCTTTTTGCCATTTCTTCTTATTTGGGAGTTGTGGGAGTCTTTTCTTGTCCCGTTGTGAACTCAAATGGAGGTGGCTGAGGGTAAGTATAGGTCGGGTACTGAGGAGGCTCCACTTGGAAAATAGGATTTTGGAATGTAAAGGTCGAAGGATCAATAGTGGGTCTAGGTAGTGCGGGCTATGTTGTGGCAGAGCATGGGGGAGCAGTAAAGATATTGGAGGCCGCTACGGACATGAACACCTGGGGGCGAACCTCAGAAGGTGTTCCCACGAAATGAGTCGATATGGTGGGCTGTCCCAGCGGAGTGTTTGGATGACTGGTGAGAATATTATAGGTACCCCCTGATCTAGGGAACAGTTCGGGGAATCCAGGGATAGCACTTGGAGGCTCCTTTCCATTCGTCCACGCATCCCACATTTCCATGACCCTAAGATGCAAGATCCTATTCTCTTCAGCCGCTGCAGATTCTGAGGCTGGGATGCCTGAGATTAGGCTATCTTTTGGGATGGGAATTGCTGGCAAGGTCATTTTCGAAGACATTTCTATGATCCCCTTCGATCTAGTAAAGTACGGATGTGCTGTCAGTTTACCTCGAAAAACCAACCACCATTTCTATAAAACCAGGACTAAGTGTGATAGCAACAAATGGTTAGTTTGTAACAAATAATAGATAGGTAATCACATGTTGGGGGATGCACCTATATAGTTAAACGGGTGTCTACATGTTTTGCAACGATTGCATGCTTCATCCTCGCTTTTCCTGATCCTTTCCCATTTTCTTCTCTTGATTTCCACTCTCTTTTTTCTTGCTTCTCTTTTCTCTCATTTTTTCTTTTCTTATTGGCGTTATTTACGAAAATATGACCGGATCTGATAAGGATTGCCTACGTATCACGACGCTACATCAATCAGATCATTACGCCGTTTAAGAAAACCAAATGCAAAAATAAGGAAACAATTTTTGGGGATTTTCAATTTTCATTAATAAAACTTTTATTACAAAGATGCTAAACTATTTGTTTTCTTAGAAAGAAGAAACTACAAACAGACTCAAAATAACCAAAATACAGACTCAATGATTGAAACATCAGTAATACATTAAAGCCTCAAATACTGGGGCCCGTGTGGCATCATTCGGCCTCGCCACGGGCCTATGTGCAAGATCCCCTTGCAGTCGCTCCAGATCACTCATAACTTGATGGACAAAAATCATCACCGTAGCAAAGAAGGTGGTACGAGTCATGCTCTCACACGCTTGGCATTTCATGGTAATATAGTCAGCGATGGCCCTAATCCTCTCTCTAATTCCGCCCTTTTCCTGAAGTAGTCGCCCTATCTGTTGGTTTTGGGCTTCCAACACTTGAGAGTCATGAAAGTGGTGATCTTGTAATTGTTGTATTTCTCTCTCCATTTTAGCCATCAGCCTATAGCAATGTTCCCTTTCAGCCATGAAATCTTTAACCCGCTGGGCTACCTCACTTTTCTTCTAAGGCTAGTGATGGTCCCTTCATAGTTTCTCTTCATTTGATGCACAAATTATGCCCGCTCTTCTGCTTTCTTTTCCCACTGTGCTCGAATTTTTGCTATATTATCTTCGGATTTTTCCAGGTCTTCTTGGCACCCGAGGACTTTCTTTTTTAGTCCGCTTATAAGCCTTTCATCAGCCCGACTTCTTTCTAAGTTGCAGGCAACCATTTTCATCTTTCGGATCTGAGACCTAAGAGCCTCATTTTCCTGGGTCAGTTTCTTCTTTTCACCCTCATCGGCTACGGCTTGCAAGTTGTTTTCAAACTGAAGGTCCCGGACCAGCTTTTCCAGCTCTCCTATTGTCATGCCCCAAATTCAAGGGACATGACCGGCGCTCGACCGGGTATCCCCAGTCAAGAGGACCTGGCTGCCTTTTCTATCCCACGTATTACCCCGCATTTTCATTACCTATTAACCAATTGAAATAGCCATTTATAAATGAAACACTTTTACAAAACATACATAACATACATAGTCCTTAGCGTGGTTTACAACTTACATCGCCCAACTTACAAAATACATATTCATAACCCACATTTCCTGTCTACGGAGCCTCTAAAGATGAAAGGAAAAAAGGGAAGAGACAATACTTGCCGATAACAAGGCTCCGGCTATACCTTATACAAACATCAAAACAAGATCCCAAAACAGAAGTGGCATGAGCCACATAGGGCCTCGAAAGGAAACGGGCTCACCGAATCAGCTGACAGGAAGTGATGAGGAGCTATGGTTGGTGGACTTGAGTACCTGCTATGGATCCACCTACAATCATAATATGAATGTAGAGCCCCCGGCAAAAGGGACGTCAGTACATTTAAATTGTACTGGTATGTATGAACAAACATTGCCCCAAGTAAACTCAAACCATACACAAGTAACGAGCAATAACAGAATAAACAATCAAATACACATGAACGAAACAATCAAGCCAAACAAGTTTACAATCTCTCCTGTTTCCCAATCAGCATTTCCACATCAATGATTTCATAATTTTCTCATATTTTCATTTCAATAGTGATTTCGATAACTTTTCCACCCTTATTACCTCGGCCACTCTTATTACCTCGGCCATCCTTATCACCACAACCCACACATTATAACTTCGTGTTGCGGTGCGCAACCCGATCCCACCGAACAATCACAATTCACAAATAACACAACAACAACAATTCTCAAAGAACAACAACAACAATTCTCAAAGAACCACCACAACAATTCAAAAGAATTTCTGTAGCCATCAATACCATTTACACCATGTTCAACAACTCATATGTAATTTATGTCACCACAATGATTACCCACAACAAGCCAAATATGTTATTACCGCAGTTGTTTCAATTGCATCATTTACGATTTCCTTCCATCATTTGTTTCTCAGCTCTTAACACATAACACTTTCACAATCACGCATTTAGTTTATTGCCAATTACTTGCATCAATCACAAGAATTTCACAAACAATCCACGTAGATATCACATACCAAATATTCGTACACCAAACATGGTGATTTTACAAAGGTCAAAGTTAGCCATACATACCTCAAAGAGCTTTTCCTTAAGTTACTACAACGTTCCGAAAATTCTAGAAACTTCAATCTATTTTGAGACATAGCAAAATTGAGCAAAAATTAGAAAGATATTCATAATTGTAGCTCATTTGAGCATTTTATCAAATATTAGATGAGCATCTTGATTTCAAATCCCCTTTTCAAGATTTCCTTCATTCCCTAATCCAATCTTACTTATTTATGTTTAACAGTCCTCCCATAAACCTAAGTTGTACATGCATGTATACAAAATACTAATACCCCAAGAATCATACCTCAATAACCCATCTTATACCCCAAACTCAAAATTAAAACCTAGGGTATAAAATCGTACCTCTTGGATGAACAACTTGTGATTGGGTTCTTTGATTCTTGAAGATTGATGCAAGATTTGGATGATTTAAATGTTGGGCTCCTCCTTCTCTCTCTAAAATCAGTATGAAATGATCCCAAAATGAACCCCAAAGCCTAAATATTGAAATGGGGTCGGGTTATAAAAATTAAAAAATTAACCCTCCGATGTCGGGTCTCCTATAGCAGAACGGACTGCAGAACGAGAATGCTGGCCGCATAATGCACCGCAAAATCTGCGCCCAAAACTGGGCTACACTGGTCCAATTTGCGACCACAAATCAAAAAATGCGGACCGCATAATGGACATTGTGATCGCAGATCTGACATGACATAGGATCGCATTTTCCAGCCTTTGGTAATTTGATTATAACTTTATGTAGGAATGTCCAAATGACGAACAGTTTGAAGTGCTAGAAACTAGACTCCAAGACCTTTCATTTGATAGGTTACACATCACCTAAAACTTTATAAATATTTAGATATGCTCGTTCAAAGTAGAGACTAGTGAAAGCTCATTGGGAATTTTATCCTATTATGGACCTTTTTCCAATTTGACTTGGACTTAGGCCCTTCATTGGAACAAAAATTACTTACAACAAGACCTGTACACTTATTTACCAAGTCCAATTGATGTCCACCATGTTAATAGAATATAAAAATATTATAATAAGCCTACGTGACAGTACGAAATCTTAAATTACTTAGCGAAATTTTCCGGGGCCTTACATTCTCCCCCCCTTAGGAGCATTCCTCCTCGAATGAGGAGTAGATTCCGAATTAAACGCTTAATATAATAACTCTCTTTTCTCACCTACTTCAAGACCCTAAATTTTGACTAACTTCTAAATTTTTCAGAAATTTCGGCAGAGTCTCCTTTGTAACTAGGCCTATCCACCTGCCAGAGAATCACCAAATTCGTCTTAACAACACATCCACAACTATACATAGCACCACAACGTATATATCAACAATACTAATCATAGTATTACAAGCACGACATTATCATAAGGATATCAGGACATGGACTGCACAGTTTTAAATCAAAACACCTATATGGTACCTTTCAAGTCAAAACTAATTGGTAATCAATCAAGCAAAAATATTTTCCTTTCCATGATATTTTCAGCCTTCCAGATGACATTCTTGACTTACAAGCTCTGTCATGACACATTCTCAAGAATAATAACAACTCCCAAACATACATAACAAGGATGACAGGAAGACACCTTGCATGAGTTAACTATCCATTGACTTTACCTTATATAATTTCCACTGTACAATTTACATTCCACTGGATATTGCAATTCATGATGACAACAACAACCCATAATTCCATCACATGGCATCATACCATCAAGAATGTCATTTCATAGTAACCAAACAATAATGTATTCATAATAGTCCTTACCAGCCATTAATGTAATCACAAAGGTGTTCATCAACAAGAATATAATTTCATTTCAATCAACAATCCATATGAAGTCAAGCCATGATGATTCTTGCTAGTAGTGCATCATATATGATATTACCATGATCATATAGTTCAATCAAATCAATTCATACCCCTTTTTTTTATCACTCCCTTCTTAGACATAAGCATATGGAAACACAAAGTACATGAGGAACAATTACGGGGAACATCATACTCCTAGTGCAACCTAATGTGTAATACACTTATGTTACCTTTATTATCAACTCACATAACATCTTCAGGGGAAAATATGGAGAATAGTCCGCTCACCCTCCAAACTCTAAATCTCTAGGCGAATGCTCACACTAAAACCTTGATGACCTTCAACAATTACTCTAAGATATGTTATCATAAACTGACCATAGAATTACCTATCCAATATATATATGTGATCACACTATGAAGCTTATCTTTGACTTTTCTGAACTTACAATAACCTATGGATCTAATACAATGAGGAACAACAGAGTTCAAGATTAGGCTGGAGTTATTCAGGAATCCATTAATGCACTGAGTAGAGTACTTTATGAGGTTATATGCTAAGAGACACATAAGGTTACTACTAACAATACTTACATGGTTAATCAATGTGACTACCTCAATTATTACACAAATGAGGCATAGGGGTAAGTAGTACATTGGCAATAGGAATCATTAACGAGGAATATTCAAGTACGTGACCCAGTCGTTTCCTGGAGTGTAAGGAAAATCCAGTTATCAAGAATGAGAATATTCTGGCACCTTGAATGCGATATAGGTTTCAAAACACATGAAGTTGAATTACACTCTTAATGCTAACTGACACAAGGAATCTATGCCACAAGCCCATGAGGATGAAAACAAGTGGAACACTTATGAGATTATCATACTTCAAACAGCTTAACCCTTCCTGATAATTGATCATATATGAGGGAACTAAAAATACAACCACTTGTCTTTCAAATCAACATGTCCATGATATGTGCAAAAATTCGAAGTCATCTAATCTAAACCTTTCATGAGTGAAACCCCATAGATAGGACATCTTGACATTAGGACGAAATCAAGAATTGGTTAGATGGTTCTAATAGTTAGCACGATGCTCAGGGAAGAAGGCAAATAACACTCTTATCCAGCCAAGAAGGTGAGATACCAAGGGTAGTAAAACTCCCCACACATGACGATGATATAGTCAATGATTCTAGAAGTTGAGGGTGTAAAGAAAACCAAACTCAATAAGACAGTGCACAATAATCACTGAAGGTTTGCAGATGTTCATGATGAGATCTCCATAGGTTTGGACTTGAGAAAGGAAGTGTCATAGTGACACATAGAAGGGCATGTTCTCTCATGGTTATCATACAAGTGTTGGGAACTAGCACAACGAATTCACTAAATAAGGAATATAATTAACACATTGTGGAGACATAAAGAGAAAATAATCATTTGTTATAAGCTACATACTTTATTTTTACATTAACCCCCAGACTGCATTGCAAGACCACATCATGGGCAACCACAATACTAGAAACCAAGTGAGCTACTTGCTACGGGATATCTCAAGTGGACACGAAAATCAAGGCGACACAAGATCTTTCTGTGATGGGGATGTGAGGATCTCAATTTTCAGAAAAATGTTTGCACACAGTAACCATTTCAATTGATATGCACTTGTAGGATAAGTGTTGACGCATGCTCTCATGTTACTTGATAGTGAGAAGGTTTTCATGATGATACTTGCAAGAGAGTGGATTGGCTATTCAAGCCATATAAGCCATATACACAACTGAGTAAAAGAGTGACTCGAGAAGGATCGCAACTCTAGGATAATTTGCATGGAAATTGACACCACATGTACAAACTTTATGATGGTGCATGTATAGGCATAAGTGAGCAGATGTTGTCCATTTAGATAAAAAGTTTCTATAAGAAACTCATCGGGAATAGTCCCTTGTTGAGAATTTAGGAAACGCAAGTGGGAAGTATCAATAGTGTTATAACTCAATTCAAGAACATAATTATAGAGCTCAATTCCATAGGAAGGTGTAAGTAAGAGAACTGTGATCAAGAGACTTTGTGAATAATACGTCTAATTCAAAGAGCAGGTGCATGAACTATTTCGTAATTTAGATTTTTTTTAATATCTATGCAAGGACAAGGAAATCATAAGGGTTTAACAAAAGCTTTAAACAATCACCACATTACCAAATAAAAGGGACCACATAGCTTTCACATAACTTCCATACGTCTAGGCTGCATCTCATAGCCCTTCCATAGGGCTCGCATATCACATTATACATATATGCATTTCATACAATAATAAGGAAATCACAAGTAAAAATCAAACACTTTAAATGATCACCACATTATCAAATAAAATAATCATGCCATTTTCACGTAAATTAGTCCATCGGCTCTTGGGGCCACAATTGTCACATCAGACTTGGCACTAGGTCACATTTCATAACACAATCTCTTCTTTCCCGCATTTCACATCATTTTCGCATATTTCACATCAATATCATAATCTGTTTCATATTCCCTCATGTCATATGCATCACCAGGTGCAATTACAATTCGAGTTCTCGACACATCGGCCATATTCTATTTCTCAAAATCATTTGACTTATTTCAACATCTCTATACACAAAGGATTTCACACAGTTTGACATAATATATGATGCTCCAATTTCAATTTAAGGTCTTAGCATTTCAATAAATAATTCATATCCCTTGCACCCATTTTAAGTTGTCAATAATAGCACATCGATCATATTGGAATGCATCTTTCACAAACATCGGGTCACAACACCAATTTATGTAAAGTATCAATCACAGCTAGAATCCAACATTCAGTCTTACCACATTTACACAGTCACTTACTTCACTTCAAAAAATCTTTATACATTACCAACAACTAGACACAATCTATCAAATACCTTTGGTACACGTAAGAACATTTTTGAGAAATCAACCATAACGAGTTTTCTCACACAATTTGGCATCAAAATATCAATTTAAACTTGACTTGAAGTCTAGGCATTTTAGCACATAGTTCACATTCTTCACATATCCACATTTACCAAGAATAACATATTAAACACATGAAGAAGTACCTCCCACATATATTTTCATAACAATATATTTTCATAACAATAATTCGCTTAACATAACAAAACGAGTATTGCATCAATTATATTTTGAACTTACAACATTTACACGGGCACCATGGAAGCTTAATTTCTAAAAGACGGGGTTTTAGCCGTACATACGGATGATATACTACATGATCTAGTGGTGCAGTGACATTAGTAGGAATAAGGGTACTCCCCTTAACAACAAGTTCTACCAATCCTTCCATGGCTCAATGCATTCTTCTAACAAGTCCTTGGGAAATCCACTCGGACTCAATGGTGGGATCAATCCCTCCTTACATGCTTCAAATTCGCGGATTATGGTATAAAAATTAGCAATCATGAGAATAAAACTTAGAGAGGAAGTCACATCCCTAACTTGAGGTTTGTCGCACGATTGGAGTATCAAGGAAGGGTGAAATTCTTAAATGTCCAAATAGCCTCCAACTTATAGATATGGTCGACAACACACCGATAAGAAGGACTCTACTAGACACGACTTCGAGACATCATAGGACACATTAAAACCTTAGACTCTGATACCAAGTTTGTCACGCCACAAATTCGAGAACATGACCGGTGATCGATCGGGTATCCCCAGTCAAACGGATCTGGGTGCCTTTTCTATCCCACGTGTTACCCCGCATTTTCATTACTTATTGACCAAGTGAAATAGCCATTTATAAATGAAACACTTTTACAAAACATACATAACATACATAGTCCTTAGCATGGTTTACAACTTACATTGCCCAACTTACAAAATACATATTTACATAAGTTCATAACCCACATTTCCTACTGAGCCTGTAAAGATGGAAGAAAAAAAAAGGGAGGATATAATACTTGCCTGTAACAAGGCTCCGACTATACCTTATACAAACATCAAAATAAGATCCCAAAACAAAAGTGGCATGAGCCATATAGGGCCCCGAAAGGAAAGGGGCTCACCGAATCAACTGACGGGAAGTGATGAGGAGCTACGGTCGGTGGACTGGAGTACCTGCTATGGATCCACCTACAATCATAACACGAATGTAGCACCCCCAGCAAAAGGGACGTCACTACATTTGAATTGTACTGGTATGTATGAACAAACGTTGCCCCAAGTAAACTCAAACCATACACAAGTAACGAGTAATAACAGAATCAACAATCAAATACACATGAAAGAAACAATCAAACCAAACAAGTTTACAATCTCTCCTATTTTCCCTTCAACATTTCCACATCAATGATTTCACAATTTTCTCATATTTTCATTTCAACAGTGATTTCGACCACTTTTCCACCCTTATTACCTCGGCCACCCTTATTACCTTGGCCACCCTTATCACCACAACCCACACCTTATAACTTCGTGTTGCGGCGCGCAATCCGATCCCACCGAAGAATCACAATTCACAAATAACACAACAACAACAACAATTCTCAAAGAACAACAACAACAATTCTCAAAGAACAGCCAGAACAATTCACAAGAATTTCCGTAGCCATCAATACCATTTACATCATGTTCAACAACTCATATGTAATTTAACTCACCATAATAATTACCCACAACAAGCCAAATATGTTATTACCGCAGTTGTTCAAAATGCATCATTTACGATTTCCTTCCATCATTTGTTTCTAAGCTGTTACCACATAATACTTTCACAATCACACATTTAGTTTATTGCCAATTGCTTGCACTATTATATCGGGAGACTTAACCACAAACACTCAAATCAAACCAATCACAAGAATTTCACAAACAATTCACGTAGATATCACATACCAAATATTCGTACACCAAACATGGTAATTTTACAAAGGTCAAAGTTAGCCATACATACCTTAAAGAGGTTTTCCTTAAGTTACTACAACGTTCCGAAAATTCTAGCAACTTCAATCTATTTTGTGACATAGCAAAATTGAGCAAAAATTAGAAAGATATTCATAATTCTAGTTCATTTGAGCATTTTATCAAATATTAGATGAGCATCTTGATTTAAAATCCTCTTTTCAAGATTTCCTTCATTCCTTAACCCAATCTTACTTATTTATGTTCAACAATCCTCCCATAAACCTAAGTTGTACATGCATGTATACAAAATACTAATACCCCCAAGAATCATACCTCAATAACCCATCTTATACCCTAAACTTGAAATTAAAACCTAGGGTATAAAATCTTACCTCTTGGATGAAGAACTTGTGATTGGGTTCTTTGATTCTTGAAGATTGATGCAAGATTTGGATGATTTAAATGTTGGGCTCCTCTTTATCTCTCTAAAATGCTCCCGCATCTCTCTAAAATCAGTAAGAAATGATCCCAAAATGAACCCCAAAGCCTATATATTGAAATGGGGTCGGGTTATAAAAATTAGAAAATTAACCCTCCGATGTCGGGTCTGCTATAGCAGAACGGACCGCAGAAAGAGAATGCTGGCCGCATAATGCACCGCAAAATCGGCGCCCAAAACTGGGCTACACTGGTCCAATTTGCGACCTGATTTGCTACCGCTGATAAAAAATGCGGACCTCATAATGGACATTGAGATCGCAGATCTATCATGACACAGGATTGCATTTTCTAGCCTTTGGTAATTTCATCATAACTTTGTGTAGGAATATCCACATGATGAACGGTTTGAAGCATTGGAAACTAGACTCGAAGGCCTTTCATCTGATAGGTTTCCCATCATCTAAAACCTTATACATATTTAGATATGCTTGTTCAAAGTAGATACTATTGCAAGCTCATTGGGAATTGTAGCCTATTATGGACTTTTTTCCAATTTGACTTGGACTTAGGCCCTTCCTTGGACCCCAAATTACTTACCACAAGACTTGTAAACTCATTTACCAAGTTCCAATTGATGTCCACCATGTTAATATCATATAAAAATATTATAATAAGCCTACGTGATACTACGAAATCCTAAATTACTTAGCGAAATTTTTCGGGGCCTTACACCTATTCTGGCCCTATATTCAATCTCCTTGGCTAACCAGGCCCACTGTTCTTGTGAGGACTCAACAAAATCCTGGAGGTGAGGTCTTTTGGCCAGCCTCCCAAATGAAATTTCCCTTTTAAACCAAGCATGATACCTAGGTGAAACTTCTCCTTTGGATCGATCCAGTACACAGGTATTTGCCGCCAAGTATTGACATTCACTCCAGATCTGGCGGACTGTTGCTTCAAGAAACTGGCCATCAACACCAATCTCAACTACTTGGGTACTAAGATCTTCATCTTTTAGCAGCATTTGGCACCTCCCGAGTTGTCTTAAAACCTGATACGGAGCATAAGACTGAATGCTCTTAAGACGCATCAAGAGGAAGTGAGGCCCAGTTGCTGGCATATATATGATCTCATCCACAGGTAACCATCCAAATGTCCACTCTATTTGACTGGCAGTGATAGACCGAAAGTATGATATCTATTCTGTGGCCCCTTCAGGCAAGCTGATCCCGTCAATCCTCGTATAAAATTCCTCTATGCAGGTTTTCTCCATTGACCCATAGCTCATGAATTGAGGACGGTTGCATATGTATTCGATCATCCACATTTGAAACAACAAATTGCAACCCTTAAAGGCCCTTGCTAGAAGCTTCTAGGAATTTCCAGACAGTTACTGCAAGATTCCTTGACTTAATTTACCCATATTACCCTTAAAAGCTCAGAAAATTGCCTAAGTCTACCAAACAAGAATTTGGGCCAAACGACCCAATTCAATGGGTCTGAATAGGCCTAAATGAATTCATTACTGGGTCTAATGATCATACCATAATCAAAGTGGTATTCAAACGACCCACAGAACAAGAATCGGGAACATTGAAAACCAACTCAACCTTTAATGTTGAGTGATTAAAAGGGTGACTCAAATAAACCAAGAAACAAATAAAAATAAAAAATAAACTAACATAACAGGATGAATCAAAGATGTAAATCAGCAAGCACATGTGAAATTAAACCAAAATGAAAAGAAAATGAAGCCAGCATAGAAGAATGAAAGGAAAAGAAAAAAAAAATTAACAAAAGGAAATAAAACTTACCCTAAACGGACCAAGAAAAAGGAAGCTTGAAACTCCAGACCTTCAAATTCATGGTCTAAATTGATATTAATCACATGTTCCCATAGGGATTAGGCAAATAAAATCAATTCACACCAAGGAATAACCACAGAATCTTGATTAATTACAAAATTACGGTTTGGATTTCGATTTGGTATTTGGAGGATTTGGCTAAGGTTTGAGGAAAAAGAAATTGATATTTGGAATCCAAGGAGGCTAGGGAAGTTAGGGTGTAAGTTTGGGGGTGTTTGGGTGGTGGCGCCGCCACCGGAGAAACAAGGGCGGCAGCTAGGGTTTTGAATTTTTGGGGGATTCCGGTGGGATTTGAGGGGAGATGATGGAGGAATCGTGATTGGGGGGGGGGAAGACGGTGCTTTGGTGTAAATTTGGGTGTCATTGGACGCCGGCCGCCGCCGTAGGCAATTTTTGGTGGGCGGCAGGAGGCGGTGGACGGCGAGGTTAGGGTTGGCCTTTGTGAGAGGTGAGAGAGACGAAGGGGGAGGGGGTTCTGAGCGGGGTAGGGGTCTTTAAGACATTTATATATTATTTGATCCCTGATTCTCGTCTGTTAGATCAAAAAACCTAGATGGCTGAGATTGATTATAAACCAAATGACATCGTCTGGGGGAACTGGGGGTGCTGGACCAGATCCTGTGCAAGGCATGGGGCGGATTTGACGGATTCAAAGAGTTTTTTATTGGGCTGGCAATTAATCCAAATAGCTGGCCCAAAACTTAGATTTTTTAAAGGATAAGTTTTCTCTTCTTTTCTTTATTTCCTTTTTCCATTTAATTCCTTTTTGTATATTTTTTCCTTTTTTTAAAAATAAAAACCTGAATTAAATCCTAAGGACCTAATTAAACTAATTAACCCTAAATGATGATTACTACAATTAATTTAAACAAATTAAAGAAACTAGCAAAATTCAAAGCTAAAAGTCAACTTTTTTTGATTTTTGTATTTTTGTAAAACTCTAATTACTAATTATTCTAAAAAAGATGTAAAATTAAATCCTAAATGTAAATACAAAATTTTTGTATTTTTATGAATTATCTAAACTAAGCATGCACATATAAATGAAAACACACACAAAAATTATGCAATTAAATCCTAAAAATCAAATAATTTAAAGAGAAATCCTAAATCTGAGGAGTCTGTAAGAGTAATTTATGCGAGGCAAGAATCACGTCCTCACAAATACCAAAGGGACAATAAGATAATAAAAGGTAAGACACTATTGGCACTTAACCTTATTACATTTAGAAAAGCAAATAAACCTAATCTACTTGGTCCCAGAAGGACCTTCCCAAGGCTTGGTCTTCCTAGCTCAATCAATTAGGTTTCCCAGTTCACACATGCCCAATAATAGGCTCTGGCTAGATGTCCTCCATCGCTTCGCTCAACATTCTGGCAGTCGTCGATCCTCTTCCTCATCTTTCCTCTAATTCTATTAGACTATACTCAAGATATTCCAGCCTTTTGTTTGATCTAGTAGGTGTCTCCTTCCATTCATTAATCAGTCTCATGTATCTCCTCGAAGTCATGGATCCTCTTGCACAATTTGTTGTATTTGACTTGGGTTTCAGCAACTTCATCTATGACCCTGTTTCTTCGACCGGTTCCTGGCTTCACTATCCCATCTAGATTGTCCTCCAACCATACTGGGTAGAAGGGTGCAAACCCTATATGATATCTGTCTGGCTCAGTGGTGTTGTTCTCCATAATGATCTTACAGTGCCACATATGCTGAGCTTGGCACCTATAAGGGACGTCCTCATCCTGAAAATCTGCTAGGAAATGACTCATCTTTGCAACCCGTGGTACGACCTGCTTTCTGCCTGCTTGCCTCATAACCCTGATAGGAATGTAGGGGTATATTCCCCATAACCCGATAAACACAAAGTGAGGAGCGTCCTTAGACCCGATGATGAACTTGTCAGTAGGGAACCATTCAAATATCCATTGGATTTTATCTTCAGTCAATGTGTCGAAGAACTCTACACACGCCTTAGCACTTTCCCGTATAGCAAACTTGTTCGAAATATCAGTCATCTGCTTTGGGTGATGGAAGGAAATATGATCATTCCGCTCCCTTCGCGGAAACTCCTGACAATATTGACCCGTTTGGAGATGCTCCAATGACCAATGCTCAAGTAACAGATTCTAACATTTGAAATGTTTGGACCCATTCTGGCAATGGTCCAAAGGCTGGTAGATGTCAGCTATAATCATAGCGACTATGTATGTTTGTCCCTCGATTCTTCTATTGAAGTCTTGGTGACCGTAGCAGTTTAGTGTGAATTCTTTTCCCTTTCATTGGTGACATTATCATAACCAATATTCAAATAATGGACACGAAAACTCTGCGGTGAATGTGACCCAAAGAGGTGATGGAAAACTCATCATGGAACATGCGGTAGTACTTGCTATGGTTGTATCTCTCATATAAGTAGTCAAAGGGTATATAAGACTTCTTTAGGCACTCCAGATCAGCGTTCTTCTAAGACCCAACATCTTTAGAAACCCCTTACCAGTGCGATTTTCCAGTACCAATATCTCGGGGCTATCCCAATATAGCCAACCAAATCCTCCTATTTCTTCTAGGAGCGGTGTGAGGCCCTGTGAAAATTTCCACTCGAAACCTGAACCTCATAGTACCAAGTTAGGGCCAGGTGTTAGAATCTCATAAAAAAAATTTAACCTTGCCGCGGCACGAACCTTTTGAGCTGATCTATGCATTTAAAAATCACGAATCAAGTTTTCCAGAAATGTGCAAATATGTTTTGCTGTAGAGTGAGTCAGCGTGTTAGCTAATTGAGGTTAAAAATACGGTCCATTATGATATCCATAACCAATATGCAGACCACATAGTCGTCGCATAATTTCCTTGGAATTTTGTGAAGGTCAGTTCTGCGGTGCATTATGCGACCGCAGAACGGGTATGCAGACTGCATTTCCATCGCATACCCAACCAGAATGTTCAGATTTTGGGAGCATTTTTGCAGTCCAATCTACGGCCCGCATTTCCACTTTGCGATCGTAGATCCGACTCGGGGCTCCAATTTTTCTAATTTTAACCCAACACCCCTATCGGTATATTCGGTATTATAGCTCATTTTGAGCATCTTTTTGGACATTTCTAGAGTGAGAGGGAGGGGTCTAAGTGAGAGAAAGTTCTCTGCATCAAATTACTCCTTAGAATCTTGCTAAATTCTTGAAGCTAATCAAGTGAAGGCTCCTAAATCTTCATCCCAAGAGGTAAGGCTCCATCACCTCAGCTCGTATTTGTATACTTAGCTATATGGGGTCATTAGGGAAGTAATTCATGGGTATAAAAATGAATCTTTTGCATGCATACAACACCGTAGAATATTGGAAAGTAGTAAACTAAAAAGATGGCAATTGGGGGTATATAATGATAGAAATTCCTCTCAAAGGGGACTAAGGTAATTATGCACCTTAATTGTTTGATATTATGCTTGAACCAAGCTAGAATCTCAACCTCGTCTCTAATTTCTGGTTTAATTTGTAATTCTTGCATCATAGATTGAAGTGATAGAAATTCCAAAATTTGTAAAGAATAAGGAAAGCTATATTGAGGTATGTTTGGCTAAAACCCCCTTTTATTAGAAATTGAGCTCCGTCGGCATTTACGAAGGCGTGGTAAGATTTGAATTGGTTGGTGTACTGATTATTGTTTCACATTGATTGATTTGCAATTTATATACATACATACATGAAAGATGTGCCCCAAATGTGAGTAATGTACTATTCTTGATATTTAATGAAGTATGAAGTATACAATCATGTATTGAAATGTGTGGTCTATAAGACAAAGATTCAAAACTGAGAATTTTCATGCTAACTATGTGAACACTTACATCTACTTACAACTTGAAATACTTACGTATGTGCCTATGATCACAACTTGCAAGGTGAATATTGAAAGGGAAAATGATGTGATAAGTATGGCCCAAAGTACCCATGAATTGAATTGATATATGAAAGATAATTGATTCAAGTGAGATGATTAATGAGAAAGAAACCATGCCTAGGTAAGGCGGCCTAGCCGATCGGGCCGTGATCGGACACCATGCTGCACGCATGGTGGTGATGTGCTGATATTGAATTCCAGACAAGGAAAATGAAATAGTGATTGAGATACATGCCTCCATTGAGGCAACCTAGCCGATCGGTTCGTGATCGGACTCCGCTCAAGATATCGGTGGTATTGAGAACAATGATGAGCGTATGAAAGAAATGCCCCAAACTAAGTTATGAAAATTATGTGAAAGATTCTATGAATTGCATATTTGATTCACTCATGTGATTTACTTGTCATTACTTGATAGTTCTTTATAGTAAAATGGTGTTTAGTTATATATACTAGTACTATTCCATCGTACTAACGTCCCTTTTGTAGGGGCGCTACATTTTTAAATGAATGTAGGTCACTCCATAGCGGATAGTGCCGATTGTGTGTAGCGGAGCATCTTTATCCTTAAGATCTTGGTGATCCCCCCTCTCCTTCAAGGGGAAATATTACACATCTCTTGCCTTTTGGACTTTCTCTTTTGAGGTATAGCCGGGGCCTTGTTGCCGGTGTTGTCACAGTTATCTTTTGTATCCTTAGAGGCTCCGTAGACATATATGTGGGTCAGATGTGGGTGTCGGATGGATATGCGAACTATGTTGTAATTCTAAACTTATGTTGCCAACGGATTGTAACTCTATGGGAACTTTGGAAACTAACTTATCTACAGTTTAATGTTGTGATCTAAAATGAACTAAAAACGTTGAATATGCCATCTTCCTTTGTTGAATAAATGAAAGCATGGTCCACTTATTCGTATAGAGTTGGGTAGGTAGTGTTTGGTAAGGCTTGTTCAGTTTGGGTCACTCGATTGAGCGTCGGTCGAGCCTCCTAAGGTTGGGGCATGACAAGCGGGGTCATTTTTATGTCCCCAAAGCAAAATAAAACCCTTTCACTATCCCAGAATAAAGTTGCAACTTCAATCAGTAAGTTGTTTGGCTGAATGTCTAATAGAGATGGCAAGTTTCCTAGGACTTTCTTCACATGTTTCTTGTCACTCGAGGAAATATCTTCCCACCAGTCTAGTATTAGTGGTGGTATGTTGTTGACCATGCCAAATCTGGGGACCTCGTGCCTTATTTTCTGCCAAACAAAAGGTTAGGCCCTTTCCCCCTATTGATTCGACTATATATACATCCGTGATTAGCATACTGGCATTTTGTTCTCCAAAATTAATGCACAAAATGTGGTTGCGTTCGTTGGGATTATGGAAACCCCTGTGGACTTTTGGATAAGGCTTGTCATAAAAGGGTTATTATGCGGTCAACATACTAACCCGGCTAGGTTTGACCATAATACAATGCACAGTTATAATCAGAGTAAAGATTGCTATGTGGGTTTAGACTGGTACCTAAAACGGACAATTTGAGGGGGAAATTTAAGGAACCGTCGATTGCACCGCTGATCGATTAGTTTTACTGCAAATAAGTCTTTTCGAATTTAAAGGGTGATATATAGGAAGAGCGCAACCCCTTATCAAGCGTTGCTATATGATTGATTACGCGCAAGTGGAATATGATGTTGAGCACGATTTATGCACCAATAAATAGCATGTTGTCACGTATTTGCACGTTAAAAGAATGATAAATGCAGTACTTAATAACAGAAAGATGTTTAATAAAGAAGTCAAAGAGACAAGTCAGTTTTTGAACTAAAGAAAATCGTAAATGCTTAACAGATAAGCAATTAAATCTAGATAAGAGGAAGGTAAAGGGTGCACATGTATTAAGAGAATTAAGCATGATTAAGACTAATTCACCAAAATATGTTTGTTATGGTAAAAGGCTAATATATCCCCAACAGAGTAGCCATGCGGTCGCGCCCCCTTTTCTCTTTCGCGGAATCTGACTTTCGATATTTTTGGGACAACTCGTTTCCTTTTAGGAAGCGGTATGAAAATTGAAGAGTCGACACCTAATGGATTAAGGTGCGTTAGGGAACCTAATGCAAATAACTCATGAAACCGGTTTACATTACCAGAGATCGGGGAAGGGCTCGAAATTACCTTGAAGGGAATGTGTTAGGCACCCCTCGAGGTCCACAACGGTGGGTCCCAGTCAAACTTATTTTTGTGAATTAGTCATTGAGAGAATAAAGCAATTTAAACACATAGGGATTAAAATAGGAATAAAGGAGGTCCTAGTTTTATTCGCCTATAGGATTATTTCTGATACCAAGTTTGTCACATCCCAAAATCCGAGGAGCACGACCGGCGCTCAACCGAGTAAACCCGACTGAGCAAGCCTATTAAGTTTCATTCTACCCAAACAACCTCATGATTAAATAGGAGATAGGCTCCATTAATCAGATTTAGTAAGTATTTCATTAAAAACTTTCATTTCATTTCAATTAGTAACTTAAATCATAATTATCAAAATATTACAAGTCTTATAAATCTTTGCCAAACGTCTATGTTTCTGTTTTATTTCCGATACCCGACACTACCCACAACCTGCCTACGGAGCCTCTAAACATAACTCAAGAGTAATGTAATATGGAAATGCCGGTAACAACGCTCCAGTTATTCCTCAAATACAACGTACAAGACAAATAGATAAAACAGATCCCCGAAATGAAGTGGGCCTCACCAAGTCAGCTGAAAGGATGATACGGCACTAGCTGCGACCAATACCACATGCTATAGGAACACCTACATCCATTTAAAGACGTAGCGCCCCTAGCAAAAGGGATGTTAGTGCCATCGAATAACACTAGTATGTATAACTAAATACCATCTAGTTAGAAAGAACTGTTATACAAGAACAGAGAAATCATAAAGGTCAATCAAAAGCTTTAACAATCACCATATCATCAAATAGATGAACCATATAATCTTTCACATAATTTCCATAACTTAGTTTGGGCACTTGATATTGTTCATCATCATTCATAATACCATCGCTTTCTTGGGCGGAGCCCGATCACGACCCGATCGGCTAGGTTGCCTCATTTGAGACATGTATCTCAATCACAATCTCATTCTCAATTTCCAGAATTCAATATCAACACAATACCACCGTGTCTGCGACATGGTGTCTGATCACGGCCCGATCGGCTAGGCCTCCTTACCTAGGCGTTATTCATTTCTCATTAATCATCTCATTTCAATCTTTATTTCACATATATCAACTCATAGGCACTTGGGGCCTCAATTGTCATATCATACTTGGCACTACGCCACATTTCACAACTCAATCTCTTCTTTCCCATATTTCATATCAATCTCAACAACAAGCCATTCAATTCAAGATGTCATGTACACATGTGAAATTCAAGTTATAAGCATAGAGAGGAATTCTCATGATTCGGCACAATAATTACAATTTAAACTTGACTTGAAATCTATGCCATTTACCATATACTTCACATTCTTCCATCTCAATTCATAGTCTAAGTATTTCAATACATGATTCATATTCCTTGCACCTTTTCATGTTATAAAAAATAGCACATTGATCACATTGTAATTCATCTTTAACAATTATAGGGCCACATCACCAATTCATGTAAAGTATCAATCAAAGAAAGAATCCAAAGTTCAGTCTTACCACATTTACACAAGCATCGATAGAGCTCAATTTTTAAAAGACGGGGTTTTAGCCATACATACCTTGTTTAAGCTTTCCTTAAGTTACTACAACGTTTCGGAAATTCTAGAAATCCCAATCTACTTTGAGACATAACAAAGTTGAACAAAAATTAGGAAGGTATTCATGGTTTCAGCTCATTTGAGCATTTTATCAAATACTAGTCGAGCATCTTGATTTCAAATCTCTGTTACAAGGTTTCATTCATTCCCCAACCCAATATTTACTTATTTATGTTCAAAAATCTTTCCATAAACCTAATTTGTACATGAATGTATACATAATACTAAGACACCCAAGAATCATACCTCAATAACCCATCTTATACCTCAAACTCGAAATTAAAGTCTAGGGTATAGAATCTTAACTCTTAGATGAAGAACATGTGATTGAGTTCTTTGATTCTTGAAGACTTGAGCAAGATTTGGGTGATTATGAAGCTATGCCTATCCTTTCTCTCTCTATATGGTCTCATCTATCTCTAAAATGAGTAAGAAATGGCCCCAAAATGAAACCCAAAGCCTATATATTGAAATGGGGTCGGGTTATAAAAATAGGAAAATTAACCCTCCGAAGTCGGGTTTGCTATCGCAAAATGGACTTCAAAACAAGAATGTTGGCTGCATAATGCATCGCAAAATCAATGCCCAAAAATGGGCTACACTGGCCCAGTTTGCGATAAAAATGTGACCGCAAAGTCATAAATGCGATAGGTTTTGCGATCGAAGATTTGACATAGGATCGAATTTTTCCAGCCTTTGGTAATTTGATCATAGCTTTGTGTAGGAATGTCCAAATGACAAACGGTTTGATGTGTTGGGAACTAGACTCGAAGATATTTCATTTTATAGGGTATTAATTAGATAAAACCTTATACATATTTAGATATGCTTGTTCAATGTATGGCCTAGTGCAAGCTCATTTGAAATTTTAGCCTATTATGAACTTTTTCAATTTTTCTTAGACTTAGGCCTTTCCTTGGACCCCAAATTACTTACCATAAGACTTATACACATATTTACCAAATCCAATTGATGTACACCATGTTAATAACACATAAAAATATTATAATGAGTTTACGTGGCACCACGAGATCCTTGGTTACTTAGCAAAATTTTTCGGGGCCTTACATTCTCCCCCCCTCCCCCCAGGATCATTCGTCCGCGAATGAGGAGTAGAGTCCGACTTAAAAGCTTAATATAATAAATCTCTTTTCTCACCTAGCTCAAGACCCTAAATATTGACTAACTTCTAAATTTTTCAGAAATTTTGGCAGAGTCTCCTTTGTAACTAGGCCTATCCACCTGCTAGAGAACTACCAAAACCATCCTAAAAACACATCCACAACTCGACAAAGCACCATAATGTATATATCAATGACAAGAACCTCAGCATTACCAATACTACTTTATCACGATGATACCTGGGCATGGGCTGCACATTTTTAAATCATATCACCTAGAAGGTACCTTTCAAATCAAAACCAACTGCTATGCAATCAAGAGAAAATATTTTATCTCCACAACACTCCCGACCTTCAATGACCTCTTATATCTACTGACTTCGCCAGAACACATTTATGGGAGCAATTTCGACCCCTAAACTTACTTAACAAGGACAACAAGTAGATGTCTTGCATAAGCTAACTATCCACTAACTTTATCTTCAATAATTTCCACCGGAATGATACACAATGGATATCCACCCACTTTCTTTAGACATAGACATGTTAATCCACAAAACATATGGCGAACAACTATGGGACACTTCATACTCCTAGTGCAGCCTAATGTGGAATACACTTATGCAACCTTTATTATCAACTCACATAAGATATTTAGGGAAAGTATTGAGATTAAACCCTTCACCTTCCTAAACTCTACATCTCTACACGAACGCCCATGCTAAACCTTTAATGACCTTCCACAATTACTTTAAGATGTGCTACCATAAATTGACGACAAAATTACCTATCGAATATATGCTATCACACTGGGATGCTTTCTCTTTGACATGTTTGAACCTTCAATTCATAATAAATTTAATATAATAAAGAGCAAAGGAGTTCAAGATCGGGCTGGAATTATTTAGGAATCCACTAAGGCGCTGAGCAGACTACTACCTGAGCTTATATGGGTAACTAGTACCTTGGCAATATGAATCATTAAGGAGTAATATCCAAGTATGCGACCCAGTCGTCTCCTAGAGTGTAGGGAAAATGCAGTTATCAAGAATGAGAATATTCTGGCACCTTGAGTGCGATATAGGTTTCAAAACATATGAAGTTGAATTACACTCTTAATGTTAACTGACACAAGGAATCTATGCCACAAGCCCATGAGGATGAAATGAAGTTGAACACTTATGAGATTATCATACTTCAAATAGTTTAACCCTTCCTGATAGTTGATCATATATGATAGAACTAAAGATATGACAACTTGTCTTCCATATCAATATGCTCATGATATGTGCAAAAATCTAAAGGCATCTAATCTCAACCTTTCATGAGTGAAACCACATAGCTAGGACATTCTACCATAGGGGTTAAATCATGTATTGGTTAGAGGAGTTCTGATGGTTGACGTAATGCTCCAAGAAGAAAGACAATTAAAACTTATATCCTCTTTAAGGAGGTTGAACACCAGGGGTAGCAAAATTTTCCGCACATGACAATGACATTGTCAATAATCCTAGAAGCCGAGTGAGAAGACAGCCACATAACCTCATAAAATCCGACCCATTCACGACTTTTGAAAAGGGGACGCACTTTGTCTTGAAACTATAGCAATATAATCTTGAACTTACGGGAAATAATTACTTTTGGAACCTACGAGACAAGCCCACGTAGCCCTAGAAAATCGATAACAACGGTGAGAAAGTACTTAAAACCATTACGAGTTGGTATAAAACAAGGCCTCAAAGTGCCCACATGGATAAGTTTGAAAGTATGAGACGTCTTAATGCATTTATCGGGGAAAAGTAACTTAGGTTATCTGGTCATAGAGACAAGCAGATCATGTAAATGGTTGTTAGAATAACATCTACAAGGAATACCAGCAATATTTATTCATTCTAATAAAAGGAATATGTCCCCTTCCTTAATGCTGCAAGACTTCCTCTTTGATGCCATAAAACGTAAATGAATTTTACAATGAGAGTTATCAGATGAAATAGATAGTAGGGTAGCAAAATTAATGAGCACCATTTGGAACCATCAAGCTTAATCTAAGTCGAAGACATTAGAAGACTATAGTAAAGGGGAAATTTGCCCACTCTCAGGGCGCTCGTAGAGTACATAAAAGTAAGGTTGATTAAATCAGATCATATAGTTGGATAACTAGTCGAGACATCGAGATAATATCGCATTGAAGATTACGGGTAAACAACACACGATGCAAGACAAATGAAAAGAAAGTGGGAGAGCCTTATGGAAGTAACCTTTACATTGTAACCACTAGGAGGGGTGGTAATATAAAGCGATTACGAGAAGCTACATTTTTGAAGGAAGATCTCTGTATGAAGTCACGTGATGTATATCTCCAGAATTCAAAATTCAATTATGTTTAGCAACTCAACTTCACAATGAAGCACTACAACACACTTCTACACATCCATCTATTACGAGCCACATTGGGAGATGTTATATACTTGATTGAGAGAAAGGCTTTGACATATGAATGTGTTACTATGTGTATTGCTCCTTGGTCAACCCAAAACTAAAAAGGCGAGAGTTAGATTGATAAGAAGATCGTTGGACTAACACAAGTGTAGATAATCCATTATCAAAAGGATATCATTTAATCTCAGCAATTGCAACATGCTATTAACCCTTGATAAACTTGAAGTGATATGGGAACCCCATGAGATTGTATAAAATAATCATAGAGGTTTTGAAGACGTTCATAATGAGTTCTTCATGGATTTTGACTAGAGAACTACCCAGATACTAATGAAAGACAGAAAAACATGAGAAACAGGCATTGTGCTATAATAATCCCCAAATATGTGCTTTGTCTTGACGGAGAGCCTAGTAAGGGTCCTTTCGAGAAAGGAAGTGTTACAATGACTCATAGAAGGATATGTTCTCTCATGGTTATCGAACAAGTGCGGGGAAACTAGCACAATGAATTCACTAACTAATGAACATAATTAACACCTGTTGTGGAGGTGTAAAGAGAATAAACATTTGTTATAATCTAGACATGCTTCTGCTATATTAACTCCCAACTGCAATATACGACCATGCCATGAGCAACCATAATACTAGGACAAAGTGAGCTACTTACTGCGGGATGTCCCGAGTGGACACGAACTTTATAGTGACACAAGACCTTCCTATGACCAGGATGTGAGGACCTCAATTTTCAGAGAGAGACTTTATTCACACGGTGACCATTTTGATTGACATTTAATCATGTGATAGGTGTTAAGGTATGCTCTTACTAGGCAGTGAGAAACTTTCATGATGATATTCTAAATAGAGTAGATTGATTGTTTAAACCATATAAGCCATATACACAACTAAGTAAAAGAGTGAGTGGAGAAGGATCGCAACACTGGGATGCTTTACATGGAACTCGACACCACATAGGTAAACTTTACGACGGTGCATGCATAGGCACAAGTGGGCAGATGTTGTTCATTTTAATAAAATATTCTGTAAGAAATTCATCAGGTATAGTCCCTCGTTAAGAATTTAGGAAAAGAAAGTGGGAAGTATTAATCATAGAGTTATAACTCCATTCAAGGACGTATTTATAGAACTTAATTCCACGAGGGGATGTAAATAACATGATTTGTAATAGAGTGGATTCACGAACAATACGACCCCTTCAAGGAGTAGGTACACACAAGTCTTTGTTACTCACAACTCATCAAGACCATGTTTATGAGAATTCTTCAATAGGGGTGTACATATATAATGAGTAGAAATTTTGATTTGACTCACTTAATGACTTTAGGTTGGTAGGGCAATAACTTAATCAATACTCCTCGACTCAACATCCCTAACGCATGTAGGTAACATACTGATATACTATATGATCTGGTGGTATAGAGACATTAATAGAAACAAGGGTACTCCCCTTAGCAAAATGTTCCACCAATCCCTCTATGACTCCATACATTCTCCTAACAAACTCTTAAGCAATCTCTCTCACATTCAATAGTAGGGCATTCCCTCCTTACTGCTCCCAAAATCATGAATTACTTATCTTAAGATTAAGACATATAAGGGAAATTAGCTCCCTACTTGAGCTCTACTACACGATCTTGGAGTATCAAAGAAGGTTGAAATTCCTAAATATCCGAATAGCCTCCAACTTATAGATGTGGTCGACTACACACCGATAAGAAGGACTCTACTAGACATGGCTCCGAGACATCCTCGGACACTTTAAAACCTTAGGCTCTGATACCAAGTTTGTCACGCCCCAAAATCTGAGGAGCATGACCGACGCTCAACCGAGTAAACCTGACTGAGCAAGCCTGTTAGGTTTCATTCTACCCAAACAACCTCATGATTAAATAGGAGATGGACTCCATTAATCAGATTTAGTAAGTATTTCATTAACAACTTTCATTTCATTTCCATTAGCAACTTAAATCATAATTATCAAAATATTACAAGTCTTATAAATCTTTGCCAAACAACAATGTTTCTGCTTTATTTCCAATACCCGACACTACACACAACCTATCTACGGAGCCTCTAAACATAACTCAAGAGTAATGTAATGTGGAAATACCGGTAACAAGGCTCCGACTATACCTCAAATATAATGTACAAGACAAATAGATGAAACAGATCTCCAAAATGAAGTGGGGCTCACCAAGTCAGCTGAAAGGATGATACGACACTAGCTGCGACCAACACCGCCTGCTATAGGAACACCTGCATCCATTTAAAGACGTAGCGCCTCCGACAAAAGGGACGTTAGTGCCATCGAATAACACTAGTATGTATAACTAAACACCATCTAGTTAGAAAGAACTATCATACAAGAACAGAGAAATCATAAAGTACAATCAAAAGCTTTAAAAATCACCACATCATCAAATAAACGAAACATATAATCTTTCACATAATTTCCATAACTTAGTTTAGGGCATTTGATATTGTTCATCATCATTCATAATACCACCGCTTTCTTGGGCGGAGTCCGATCATGACCTGATCGGCTAGGTTGCCTCATTTGAGACATGTACCTTAATAACAATCTCATTCTTAATTTCCAGAATTCAATATCAACACAATACCACCATGTGTGCGGCATGGTGTCCGATCATGGCCCGATCGGCTAGGCCACCTTACCTAGGCGTTGTTCCTTTCTCATTAATAATCTCATTTCAATATCTATTTCACATATATCAACTCATAGGCACTTGGGGCCTCAATTACCACATCATACTTGGCACTACGCCATATTTCATAACTCAATCTCCTCTTTCCCACATTTCATATCATTTCCACATATTTCACATTAATATCAATCTCAACAACAAGCCAACTAATTCAAGATTTCAAGTACACATGAGAAATTCAAGTTATAAGCATATAGAGAAATTCTCATGATTCAGCACAATAATCACAATTTAAACATGACTTGAAATCTAGGCCATTTAGCATATACTTCACATTCTTCCATCTCAATTCATTGTCTAAGCATTTCAATACACGATTAATATTCCTTGCACCTTTTCATGTTATCAAAAATAGCACATTGATCATATTGCAATGCATCTTTCACAATTATAGGGTCACAACACCAATTCATGTAAAGTATCAATCAAAGAAAGAATCCAAAGTTCAGTCTTACCACATTTACACAAGCATCAATAGAGCTAAATTTATAAAAGACTGGGTTTTAACCATACATACCTTGTTTAAGCTTTCCTTAAGTTACTACAACTTTTCGGAAATTCTAGCAATCCCAATCTACTTTGAGACATAACAAAATTGAAAACAAATTAGGAAGGTAGTCATGGTTTTAGCTCATTTTAGCATTTTATCAAATACTAGTTGAGCATCTTGATTTCAAATCTCTTTTACAAGGTTTCCTTCATTCCCCAACCCAATCTTTACTTATTTATGTTCAAAAAACTTCCCATAAACCTAATTTTTACATGCATGTATACATAATACTAAGACACCAAAGAATCATACCACAATATCTTATATGCCAAACTCGAAATTAAAGTCTAGGGTATAGAATCTTACCTCTTAGATGAAGAACATGTGATTAGGCTCTTTGATTCTTGATGACTTGAGCAAGATTTGGATGATTATGAAGTTAGGGCTCTCCTTTATATCTCTATATGGTCTCATATCTCTCTAAAATGAGTAAGAAATGGCCCCAAAATGAAACCCAAAGCCTATATATTGAAATGGGGTCGGGTTATAAAAATAGGAAAATTAACCCTCCAAAGTCGGGTTTGCTATCACAAATGGACCGCATAACAAGAATGCTAGCCGCATAATGTATCAAAAAATCAGCGCCCAAAGCTGGGCTACACTGGCCCAGTTTGCAATAGAAATGCGACCGCAAAGTAAAAAATACGACAGGTTTTGCGATCGCAGATTTGACATAGGATCACATTTTTCTAGCCTTTGGTAATTTTATCATAACTTTGTGTAGGAATGTCCAAATGACAAACGGTTTGAAGCGTTGGAAACTAGACTCGAATACCTTTCATTTGATAGGGTATTCATCACATAAAAACTTATACATATTTAGATATACTCGTTCAAAGTATATACTAGTGCAAGGCCATTTGGAATTTTAGCCTATTATGAACTTTTCCAATTTTTCTTAGACTTAGGCCTTTCCTTGGACCCCAAATTACTTACCATAAGACTTATAAACATATTTACCAAATTCAATTGATGTAAACCATGCTAATAGCACATAAAAATATTATAATAATCCTGCGTGGCACCACGAGATCCTAGGTTACTTTGCAAAATTTTCCGGGGCCTTACAAATACCCGGTAAAATTTCCTCAAATAGAGGTGTTACGCATGGAATTGGCTCACAGGTCATCATATCGTTTACTACCCAATTACCCTCCCCTTAGTGGTTATAAAAGCGGTTCCAATTAAACCTACTCTATGCATGCATTACCCCTCTCTTATTTATGGTCCTGGAGATGTTTAAGACTCTCCTATAGTGCTTAAAGTGAGAAAATCTAAGCGAGAAGAAAAACAAATAGGACTATTTGATAAAGGAACAAATAAAGGTTGACATTTACCTCCACAACTAAGTAGGCAATTGCACATCTCAAACAACAAGATTTTAGACACTTTAAGAATCCTATAGTAGGACATCTAGGTGATCACAAAGCAGAATATATGCAGTGTTTTTTATTAAAGCGAGGTAGAGGATAACTTATCAGTTTGCCTACTGATTTTAGGACTTGCTAAATCTGGGCAGTTTACAAACAGCTTGTAAGGCCCCGGAAAATTTCGCTAAATAAACTATGCTTTTGTGGTGCTACGTAGGGTAATTATAATATTTTATGTGCTATTAATATGGTGTACATCAATTGCGCTTGGTAAATAAGTGTACAAGTATTGTGGTAATAAATTTGGGTTCCAAGGAAGGGCCTAAGTCCGAGTCAAATTGGAAAATTTCGTAATAGGCTAAGATTGCAAATGAGTTCGCACAAGGCTCCACTTTGAACGATCATATCTAAATATTTATGAGGTTTTATATGATGAATAACCTATCAAATGAAAGGTCTTTGAGTTTAGTTTCCAACGATTCAAACCATTTGTCATTTGGACATTCCTACATAAAGTTATGATCAAATTACAGAAGGCTGGAAAAAATGTGATCCTGTGTCAAATCTGCGGTCGCAGAATCATAATGCGGTCCGCGTTTTTGATCTGCGATCGCAAATATGGTTGCAGACTGGGCCAGAGTAGCCCAGTATTGGGCAGTGATTCTGTGATTCACTCTGCGACTCGCGTGTTGGATCTGCGATCCATTCTACGATCGCAGACCTTGTTACGGAGGGTCAATTTTCTTATTTTTATAACCCGACCCCATTTTAATATATAGCCTTTGGGGCTTCATTTGGGGTCATTTTCTACTGATTTTTGAGAGAGGTGAGAGCATTTCTATAGAGAAAAGGAGGAACCAAGCATGTAAATAATCCAATCTTGCATCAATCTTCAAGAATTAAAGAACCCAATCACAAGTTCTTCATCTAACCCTAGGTTTTAATTTCGACTTTGGAGTATAAGATGGGATATTGAGGTATGATTCTTGGGAGAAATACTATTATGTATTCATGCATGTACAACTTAGGTTTATAGGAAGATTGTTTAAGATAAATAAGTAAAGATTTGGTTTGGGAATGAAGGAAAACTTTGAAAAAGAGATTTGAGATTTAGATGCTCAACTAGTATTTGATTAAATGCTCAAATGAGTTGAAACCATGAATACTTTTCTAATTTGTGTTCAATTTTGTTATGTCTCAAACTAGATTGGAATTGCTAGAATTTCTGGAATGTTGTAGTAACTTAAGCAAAGCTTTGACGAGGTATGTATGGCTAAAACTCCCTCTTCTTAGAAATTGAGCTCCCATGGTGCCCCTGCGTATGTTGTAAGTACGAAATTTGATTTATGTAGTATTCATTATTTCAAAGGATTTGGGGTGTTGCAAGAACATATGTGAAAGATGTACCTCAATGTGTTTAATACGTTATTCTTGGTAAATGAGGATATGTGAAAAATGGGAACTATGTGCTAAAATGCCTAGCTTTAAGTCAAGTTTAAAATGAGATTTTGATGCCAAATTGTGTGAGAAAACTCATTATGGTTGATCCTCTAAATTGTTCTTATGTGTACCAAAATGTATTTGATTGATTGTGTCTAGTTGTTGGTAATGTACAAAGATGTTTGGAAGTGAAGTAAGTGACTGTGTAAATGTGGTAAGATTGATCTTTGGATTCTTGCTGTGATTGGTACTTTACATTAATTGGTGTTGTGACCCTATATTTGTAAAAGACTCATTCCAATATGATCAAGGTGCTATTGTTGATAACTTAAAAAGGATGCAAGCAATATGAATCATGTATTGAAATGCTAAGACCTTAAATTGAGATTGAGTTGCATATCTTATGCCAAACTATGTGAAATCCTCTATGTGTAGAAATGTTTAAAGTAATCAAATGAATTTGAGAAATAGAGTGTGGCCAATGTGCCGATAACTTGAATTATAATTGTACAATGTCATGATTGAAAAAGAAGGATTCAAGAATAATTGGTATAATTATTTGCTTATGCCTTTGATGTGTTTTTATTACGGGTTGGTGTATCCCCTCTATTGATTTGGAAGAATCCATTGTGTTTAAAGTTCCAATTTCAATAGGTGTATGATTTCTGAGATATTGTATATGCCAGGGATTCATGGTTCCTCTCATGTTTACTTGACATCTCGCATTAAATGGCTTGTTGTTGGAATTGATATTTATGTGAAATGTGGGAAACAAGAGATTGAGTTATGAAATGTAGCCTAGTGCCAAGTATGATGTGATAATTTTGGCCCCAAGTGCCTATGAATTGATATATGTGAAATAAATATGAAATGAAATTGTGATTGAGGTAACGTCTTGTAAGACGGCCTAGCCGATCGGGCTGTGAACGGACGCCATGTTATACATCCATGGTGGTAATGTATTGAAAATTGAATGTGGAAAGTGATTAAAATAATGGTAACGTCTCGGGGAGGCGGCTTAGCCGATCGGGCCGTGATCGGACGCCATGATATATATACACATGGTGGCAATGTATTGATGATTGAAACAGAAATGTGTAAATAAAATAATGGTAACGTCTCCGGGAGACGGCTTAGTCGATCGGGCCGTGATCGGACTCCGCTCAAGAATGCGGTGGTATTATGAATGAATTTTGGAAATGAAAAGGAAAGATAAGATTGTGATTGTAGTGTATGCCTCGAGTAAGGTGACCTAGCCGATCGGGTCGAGATCGGACTCCGCTCATGATAGCGGTGGTATTGGAAACAAATGATGAATAGTGTGGAATGCCCCAAACTAAAGATTATGGAAACATAATGTGAAAATTATAAAATTCTTTTAGTGCCCAATCTAAAGCTATGGGAATTATGTGAAAGTTATATGATTCTTTGATTTGATGATGTGGTGATTGTTAAAGCTTTTAAATTACCTTTATGATTTCATTATTCATGTTTGTCAGTTCTTTCTAATGACAAGGTGTTAATGATTTCTTTATTCTTGTTTGTAAATTCTTGCTAATGACAAGGTGTTAATGATTTCTTTATTCTTGTTTGATAGTTCTTTTTAATTAGATGGTGTTTAGTTATGCATACTAGTGCTATTCAATGGCACTAACGTCCCTTTTTCCGGGGGCGCTACATTCATGTTATGATTGTAGATGGTTCCATAGCAGGCAGTGTTGGTCCCAGCCAGTGACGCATCTTTCTTTCAGCTTATTTGGTGAGCCCCACTTTATTTTGGGGTCTTGTACGATTGTTTATCATGTACCTTGTATTTAGAGGTATAGCCGGAGCCTTGTTGCCGGCATTTCCATATTATTCTTCAATTATATTTAGAGGCTCCGTAGACAGGTTGTGGGTGGAGTTTGGTATTGGTAATTAAAGTGGAAATATTAATGTTTTACAAAGATCTATAAAAACTTGTAATATTTTGATAATTATGAACGAAGTTGCTAATGGAAGTGAAATAAAATCAGTAAAGACTTGTTTATAAAATTTGATTAATGATGTATATTTCCTTTTTATTCAAAGATTGGGTAGTATGTATGAAACCTGTCAGGCTTGTTCAGTCGGGTTTACTCGGTTGGGCGCCGGTCGCGCTCCTCTGATTTTGGGGCGTGACAAACTTGTTATCTGAGCCTAAGGTTTTAAAGTGTCCTAGGATCTCTCGGAGCCGTGTCTACTAGAGTCCTTCTTATCGGTGTGTTATCGACTACATCTATAAGTTGGAGGCTATTCGGACATTTAGGAATTTCACCCTTCTTTGATACTCCAGATCGTGCAGTATAGCTCAAGATATGGAGCTAAGTCTGATTCTCTAGATTGTTAATTTTGATACCATAATCCGCGAATTTGAAGCATGTAAGAAGGGATTGATCCCACCTTTGAGTCCGAGTGGATTGCCCAAGGACTTGTTAGGAAAATGTGCTGAGCCGTGGACGGATTGATATAACTTGTTGCTAAAGGGAGTAACCTTGTTCCTATTAATGTCACTTCACCACCAGATCATGTATTGTATCAGTATGTTACAGATGTGGAGCCATGGTGCATCAGTTAAGGCACTATCCCACCAATATAGAGTCACTAAGTTAGTGACCCATTAGTACATCATTCTAAATGCCACATACTTTTCCTTATTATATATGCACACCTATATGGGGAACCTGCATAGATATAGTCTTAACCAGAATATGAATCACAAAACATTACATGCGTCTGCTCTATGAATAAGACATATTATTCACAAAGTCTCCCGATCACAGTTCTCTTACTTATAGCCTCATATGGAATTGAGCTCTATAATTATGATCCTAAATTGAGTTGCAACACTATTGATACTTCCCACTTGCTTTTCCTAAATTCTCAACAAAGGACCATTCTCGATGAATTTATTACAGAAACTTTTTATTTAAATGAACAACACCTACTTGTTTGCGCCTATACATGCACCATCATAAAGTTTACACATGTGGCGTCAAGTTCCATGCAAAGCATCCCAGAGTTGTGATCCTTCTCGAGTCACTCTTTTTCTCAGTTGTGTATATGGCTTATATAATTTGAACAATCAATCTACTCTCTTGTGAGTATCATCATGGAAGCTTCTCACTTTCTAGTAACATAAGAGCATACCTTAACACCTATCATATGAGTGCATACCAATCGAAATGGTCGTCGTGTGCATAAAATCTTTCTGAAAATTGAGATCCTCATATCCCCATCATAGGAAGATCTTGTGCTGTCATAATTTTAGTGTCCACTTGAGATATCCCGTAACAAGTAGTTCACTTGGTTTCTAGTATTGTGGTCGCCCATGATGTGGTCTTGTATTGCAATTTGGGAGTTAATATAGCAGAAGCATGTAGCTCATAACAAATGATCATTTCTATTTATACCTCCACAACATGTTAATTGTGTTCCTTGGTTAGTGAATTTATTGTGTTAGTTCCCAACACTTGTTTGATAACCACGAGAGAACATGCCCTTCTATGTGCCACTATGACACTTCCTTTCTCAAGTCAAAATCCATGGAGAATTCATCATGAACATATGCAAACCTTCAATGATTATTTTGCACTGTCTCATTAAGCTTGGTTGTCTTTACACTCTCGGCTTCTATAATCGTTGACTATGTCATTGTCATGTGCGGGGAGTTTTGCTACCCTTGGTATTCCACCTTCTTGGCTGGGTAGGAGTGTTAATTATTTTTCTCCCCGGAGCAACATGTTAACTATTAGAACCCCTCTAACCAATACATGATTTCATCCCAATATTAAGATGTCCTAGCTATGCGGTTTCACCTGTGAAAGGTTGAGATTAGATGCCTTCAGATTTTTGCACATATCATGAGCATATTGATTTGGAAGACAAGTTATTGTATCTTTACTTCTCTCATATAGGATCAATTATTAGGAAGGGCTTAGTTGTTTGAAGTATGATAATCTCATAAGTGTTCAACTTCTTTCATCCTCATGGGCTTATGGCATAGATTCCTTGTGTCAGCTAACATCAGGAGTGTAATTCCACTTCATGTATTTTGAATGCCATATCGCATTCAAGGTGCCAGAGTATAAATTAATCTTCCCTTCATTCTAGGGAATGACTGGGTCATGTACTTGAATGTTCCTCCTTAAATGATTTGTATTGCCAATGTACTACTTACCTTTATGCCTTATTTGTGTAATAGTTGAAGATCCTTTATGTATCAATTCGATGGAAATTGCTAAAGGTGGAGGTAAGGGATAGTTGGCTTATGAAGGGTATCTATTTGTTATCCTTGTTAGGTAAGTTTGGGGGTGGAGATTGTATCTGTGAAAATGTTATGGCAAAATTTGTAATTATAAGAGGCCACATTGAAGGCTGAGAGTGTTGTGGAAATAAAATATTTTCTCTTGATTGTATAGCAGTTGGTTTTGTTTTGAAAGATACATTCTAGGTGTTATGATTTAAAAATGTGCAGTCTAGGTATCATCGTGATAATGAGGT
This sequence comes from Nicotiana glauca, assembly GCA_026770625.1. Lineage (NCBI taxonomy): Eukaryota > Viridiplantae > Streptophyta > Magnoliopsida > Solanales > Solanaceae > Nicotiana > Nicotiana glauca. The sequence goes on along the minus strand of MU761210.1, from coordinate 42,687 downwards.
TCTTGTTATTGATATATATATTATGGTACTTTGTCGAGTTGTGGATGTGTTTTTAGGATGGTTTTGGTGGTTCTCTGACAGGTAGATAGGCCTAAATACAAAGGAAACTCTACCAAAATTTTTGAAAAGTTTGGGAGTTGGTCAAAATTTAGGTACTTGAGGTAGGTAAGTAAGAAATTCATTATGTTACTCATTTAAGTCGGACTCAACTCCTCATTAGAGGATGAATGATCCTAATGGGGGGAGAATATAAGGCCCCGGAAAATTTCGCTAAATAAACTATGCTTTCGTGTTGCTACGTAGGCTAATTATAATATTTTATGTGCTATTAACATGGTGGACATCAATTGCACTTGGTAAATAAGTGTACAAGTATTGTGGTAATAAAGTTGGGGTCCAAGGAAGGGCCTAAGTCCGACTCAAATTGGAAAATTTCGTAATAGGCTAAGATTGCAAATGAGTTCGCACAAGGCTCCACTTTGAACGATCATATCTAAATATTTATGAGGTTTTATATGAAGAATAACCTATTAAATGAAATCTTTGAGTCTAGCTTCCAACGCTTTAAACCATTCGTCATTTGGACATTCCTACACAAAGTTATGATCAAATTACCGAAGGCTGGAAAGAAATGCGATTCTGTGTCAAATCTGCGATCGCAGAATCATAATGCAGTCCGCATTTTTGATCTGCGATCGCAAATATGGCCGCAGACTGGGCCAGTGTAGCCCAGTTTTAGGCAGTGATTCTGCGATTCACTCTGCGGCTCGCATTTTGGATCTGCGTTCCATTCTGCGATCGTAGACCCTGTTACGGAGGGTTAATTTTCTTATTTTTATAACCCGACCCCATTTTAATATATAGCCTTTGGGGCTTCATTTGGGGTGTTTTCTACTGATTTTTGAGAGAGGTGAGAGCATTTCTAGAGAGAGAAAGCATGTAAATCATCCTATATTGCATCAATCTTCAGGAATCAAAGAACCCAATCACAAGTTCTTCATCTAAGAGGTAAGATTCTATACCCTAGGTTTTAACTTCGAGTTTGGAGTATAAGATGGGATATTGAGGTATGATTCTTGGGAGAAATACTATTATGTATTCATGTATGTACAACTTAGGTTTATGGGAAGATTTTTCAACATAAATAAGTAAAGATTTGGTTGGGGAATGAAGGAAAACCTTGAAAAAGAGATTTGAGATTTAGATGCTCAACTAGTATTTGATAAAATGCTCAAATGAGTTGAAACCATGAATACTTTTCTAATTTTTTTTAATTTTGTTATGTCTCAAACTAGATTGGAATTGCTAGAATTTCTGGAATGTTGTAGTAACTTAAAGAAAGCTTAGACGAGGTATGTATGGCTAAAACTCCCTCTTCTTAGAAATTGAGCTCCCATGGTGCCCCTACGTATGTTGTAAGTACGGAATTTGATTTATGTAGTATTCATTATTTCAAAGTATTTGGGGTGTTGCAAGAATATATGTGAAGTATGTACCTCAATGTGTTTAATACGTTATTCTTGGTAAATGAGGATATGTAAAAAATGGGAACTATGTGCAAAAATGCCTAGACTTCAAGTCAAGTTTAAAATGAGATTTTGATGCCAAATTGTGTGAGAAAACTCGGTATGGTTGATCCTCTGAATTGTTCTTATGTGTGCCAAAATGTATTTGATTGATTGTGTCTAGTTGTTGGTAATGTACAAAGTTGTTTGGAAGTGAAGTAAGTGACTGTGTAAATGTGGTAAGATTGAACTTTGGATTCTTACTGTGATTGGTTCTTTACATTAATTGGTGTTGTGACCCTATATTTGTAAAAGATGCATTCCAATATGATCAAGGTGCTATTGTTGATAACTTAAAAAGGGTGCAACAAATATGAATCATGTATTGAAATGCTAAGACCTTAAATTGAGATTGAGTTGCATATCTTATGCCAAACTATGTGAAATCCTCTATGTGTAGA
>MU761210.1:0-18793 GCA_026770625.1 Nicotiana glauca | reverse complement strand
CCCCCCCCATCTTTACTTATTTATGTTCAACAATCTTCCCATAAACCTAATTTTTACATGCATGTATACATAATACTATTACACCAAACTATCATACCTCAATAACTCATCTCACAATCTTTACAACACCAACACAACCTAGGTTAGGCACCTATGGCTTTCAATCACCATCCCATGAGGTACAATTCTTCATTCATACCCATATTCCCATAATATATCCATATTTGTAAGTCTAAGGTATAGGATTTACCTTTTGGAAGAAATCTTACAAAACCCTCCTTTGAGTTCTTGAAGGAATTTCTTGAAAATCTATGTGTTTTATGAGAAGATTTCATCAATACTAGTGTAGGAATGATGGAATTTCACACCAAGATAATGGAGATTGCTTACCTTCAAGATTGTAGGAGTTGATGCTCTTGAGAGGGTGAAGAAGAACCCCAAGTTTCGTCCAAATGAAATGGGTAAAAATGAACCCCGAAATTGTGCATAAGAAAAATGTTTCAGGCGCCACAGGTGGCGCTGATTCCAGTAGCTCACAAATTCCTGTCGCCACGGCTAGCGCCTGGTGCTACCCAGGGCTCTGGCAACCAAAGGGACACGAAAATAGTCATAACTTTCTGTATACACCTCCAAATGATGAACGGTTTGAAGCGTTGGAAACTAGACTCAAAGACCTTTCATATGATAGGCTGTTCATCACATGAAACCTTATACAAATTTGTATATGCTCATTCAAACTGAGGACTTGTGCAAACTCATTCGGAATCTTAGCCTATTATGAAGTTTTCCCATTTGGCTTACACTTAGGCCTCTCCTTGGACCCCACCTTACTTATAATATGACTCATACACTTGTTTACCAAATCCAATTCAAGTACATCATATCTATAGCACATAAAATATTATAATTAGTGTACCTGGTACCCCGAAATCCAGTATTGTTTTGCAAAATTTTCCAGGGCCATACAGTATGACTTTGCATAAATTTAAACATTATACAAATTCCTTTAGGACCATAAGAATTTTATTTGGATGGTTGAGGATGACGCCCTTAGATCATTATGTCATGGGTTATGATTTGTGCGGCAGGGGGTTCACAGGCCTTGAAATGATGTTCTCGGGCTATGAGAATAGTGCCTCTCAACTATGATGCCTTTGAATAATTATGCACAGTATTGAGAGATCCTCAGGCCATGACATGGTGTCTTCAGGCTATAAAGATGATACATTCAGACAATGACACCTTTGGACAAATTGGCTATATCAGCCCATAAAATGCAGTGACATAATACTAAAGGTGACAACAAGACAAAGTTTAGTCTTGTGCAAAGTTGGGGTAGAGTTTAGAATTAAGAGATGAAGATATTTTAGAATAGAACAACACTTATGAAAAGGGAGACAAGGCTTAGTCTCATGAGAAGGCAATTCTTTGCCTTATGCAGATATGGAGGCAGGGCCTAGCCTCATGCACGATTTGAGACAAGGTTTAGTCTCATGCAAAGAGAAGGCAATGCTTAGCCTTATGCAAATATGGAGGCAGGGCATAGCCTCGTGCAAGATTTGAGACAGGGCTTAGTACATGCAGAGAGAAGGTAATGCTTAGCCTTATGCAAATAGGGAGGCGGGGCTTAGCCTAATGCATGATTTGAGACAGGGCTTAGTCTCATGAAAAGAGAAGGCAATGCTTAGCCTTATGAAGGTAGGGAAGCAAGGCTTATCCTCATACAAGATTTGAGACAAGGCTTAGTCTCATCCAGATAGGGAGGTAGGGCTTAACCTCATGCAAGATTTGAGATAAGGCTTAGTCTCATGCAAAGATTTGAGATAAGGCTTTGTCTCATGCAAAGAGAAGGCAATGCTTAGCCTTATGCAAATGTGGAGGCAGGGCTTAGATTCATGCAGAATCCGGGACTGGGCTTAGTCCCATGCAAAGTTCGGGACTGGGCTTAGGCCCATGCAAAGAAAAGGCAGCGCTTAGCCTTATGCAACAAACAAGTGGACATTAGGAGTAGAATGTTTCTTAGCTGGAGATATATTTGCGTCTGGTGGCCTAATTGATATTAATTTCATATGTGTATCCAAAAAAAAGCATGAGTTTTTTAGGGGAGTTGGTTCATGCCTTTGTCCGTTTGCTCTGCTTTGCTTTGCTCCGGTGGCCCTGTTTGAGATGCCTTGGGTAACACTTGGCTGTCACGAAAATAAAGTTTTCGAAAATATGCATTTATTGATGAAAAATAGAGTTGTTCTAGAAACTTAATGGTATATAATATCAAGTAAATTAGATGAATTAATGACTGTAACTTTTAGATACATTGCAGCTTCCTTGCGATAGAATTTTGAGGGTCCTCCTCAAATTCTGCCCCAGTTACTTGACCGATCTCTAACTTTCTGGCATCTGATGTCATTTGGTGGACTTTCTTTGGAATTTTGAGGGTCCTCCTTAAAATTGTTCCCCAGTTTTGGGTTCCAGGGGAAATGCAAAATTTTATTAAGATATGACCGAACCCACATGGCTGCCTACGTATCCCCTCTTAAATGGGTATCAGGTCAAGAATAGTTCAATTACATCAAATGAAGAAATGTAAACAGTCTAAATATAATATCTCTTGGCAACATCTGAATTGATAAGTTTTGGCCAAACTTCTCCGTCCATTTCTACAAGTATGAGTGCTCCTCCTGTAAGTACCCAGTGAACCATGTAAAGACCTTGCCAATTGGGAGAGAATTTTCCCTTGGCTTCATCTTGATGTAGGAAGATCTTTTTCAATACCAACTGTCCCGGTGCAAATTGTCTTGGTTTGACCATTTTGTTGAAAGCTTTGGTCATTGTATTCTAATAAAGTTGACTCTGGCATACTGTGTTCATTCTTTTCCCATCTATGAGGGCTAGTTTCTCATAGCGGCTCCTTATCTATTATATATCACTAAGATCAGTTTCTTGATTGCTCCTTAAAGAAGGAATTTCTACCTCGGCTGGGGTGATGGCTTCAGTACCATAGACCAGTAAATATGGAGTTGCCCTAGTTGATGTGCGGACTGTGGTGCGGTAACCCAATAAGGCAAAGGGTAACTTCTCGTTCCATTTTTTGTGATTTTCTATCATCTTCCTCAGTGTCTTCTTGATGTTCTTGTTGGAAGCTTCCATAGCTCTATTTATTTAAGGCTTGTATGCTGTAGAATTTATGTGTTCGATTTTAAAGGTTTCACATATGGCTTTCATCATATCGCTATTGAGATTAGAGGCATTATCAACGATAATGGACTCGGGAACTCCAAATCTTCAAATAATACCTTCCGTGACAAAGTCTGCGACGACTTTCTTGGTTACAACTTTGTAGGATGCGGCCTCTACCCATTTTGTGAAGTAGTCGATGGCCACAAAAATGAACCGGTACCCATGTGAAGCGGTAGGCTCAATCGGACCGATGAAATCCATTCCCTAAGCAGCAAAAGGCCAAGGTTCACTTGTTGCATTGAGCTCGTTTGGTGGTACCTTTATTATGTCTGCATTTACCTGACACTGGTTGCTTTTCTGAATGTATCGAATGCAATCCGTTTTTATAGTCATCCAAAAATATCCAGCTTTGAGTATTTTCTTGGCTAGAACAAAACCATTCATATGTGGTCCACAAGTTCCAGCATGTATCACCTCGAGCAGTCTGGAAGCTTCCTTTGCATTAACGCACCTTAACAACCCCAGGTCAGGAGTTCTTCTATATAGGGTTCCTCCACTTTGGAAGAAGTGACTGGATGGTCTCCGCAAAGTGCAATTCTGAGTATGGTTTGTCTGTTTTGGATATTCTCCTTTCGCAAAATATTCTTTGTTGTCGTGGAACCAAGGTTTTCCACCTATTTCTTCTTCGACATGAGCATAGTAAGCTGGTTGATTATGGATCCTTACCGGGATGGGATCAATTAGATTCTTATCCGAATTTTGTATCATTTATGATAAGGTAGCTAGTGCATCGGCGAATTCATTTTAAATTCTGGGCACATGTTTGAATTCTATTTTTGTGAATCACTTCATCAACTCCTACACATGATGCAAATACGACATTATCTTGTTGTTCTTTGTATCCCATTCCCCTTGAACCTGACATACCATAAGATCGAATCATCAATTACCAAGAGCTCTTGTATATTCATATCGATGGCCAAATTGAGCCCATGATGCAAGCTTCATATTCTACCATATTGTTGGTTCATGGAAACCTAAGATTTGCGGATAACGGGTAATGTTGACCTGTTTCTGATACCAAAACTGCTCCAATGCCCACTCCCTTAAAGTTTATAGCCGCGTCAAAGAAAATTCTCCAACCGTCGTAGGTTTCAATAATGTCCTCTCCTACTAGTGATACCTCTTCATCGGGAAAATATGTTTTTAGTGCTTTGTATTCTCCTCCTTTAGGATTTTCAACAAGATGATTTTCCAATGCTTGCCCTTTGACCGCCTTCTGAGTTATGTAGACGATATCGAACTCAGTTAATAATATCTGCCACTTGGCTAACTTCCCGGTTGGCATGGGCTTCTAAAAGATATACTTTAGAGGGTCCATCTTAGATATGAGGTATGTGGTGTAGGCATAGAAGTAATGCTTTAATTTCTGGGTTGTCCAGGTCAAAGCGCAGCAAGTGCATTCCAGCAGAGAATATCATGCTTCATAAGGTGTGAACTACTTACTCAAATAGTATATGGATTTCTCCTTTGTTCCTGTCTCATTGTGTTGTACCAAAACACATCTGAAAGCTCAATCTAATACGGACATATAGAGTAGTAAAGGTCTCCCAAGTTCTGGCAAGACTAGGACTGGGTGGTGTGGACAAGTATACTATGATTTTGTCAAAAGCCTTTTACCAATCTTCGGTTCAATTCATTTCAGCATCTTTCCTCAATATTTTGAAGATATGTTCACATATAACTGTGGACTATGCTGTGAAGCGGCTGATATAGTTGAGACGTCCTAGGAAGCTCATCACGTCATTCTTTCTTTTTAGTTTTGGTAACTCTTAGATGGCCTTAACTTTATACGGGTCCAACTTGATACGATGAATCCCAACAATTTTCCTACAGGAACCCCGAATGCACATTTTGCGGCTTTCCGTTTTATAATGTACCTCCTTAGCTTGTCAAAGAACTTTCTCAAATCTACTATGTGATCTGTAACCCTCTTAGATTTGATGATGAAATCGTCAACATATACATCTATTTACTTATGTATCATATCATGGAAGATGGTTGTCATGGCTCTCATGTAAGTAGCCACAACATTTTTTAGACCGAGTGGCATTATCTTGTAGCAGTACACCCCCATGCTGTAATGGAAGCTTTTTCTCTACGTCTTCTTCGTCAATCCAAATCTGGTGATAACGAAGCAGTCTACAAAGGATTGTAGTTCATGTTTGGCACAATTATCGATCAGGTTGTGTATATTTGGCAGTGGAAAATCGTCCTTGGGACTTGCTCTGCTTAAATCCTGATAGTCAACACACACCCTGACTTTCCCATCTTTCTTTGGAACTGGTATAATGTTGGCTAACCAGGGTGGGTACTCAACTACCCTGAGGACTTTGGCTTTGATATTCTTGGTGACTTCCTCTTTGATCTCTAGGCTCATATCTAGTTTGAATTTTCTGAGTTTCTGCTTCACTGGTGGACATATCGGATTGGTAGGCAATTTTTGAGCCACTATGGAGGTGCTTAGACCGGTCATCTCATCATATGACCATGAAAATATATCCTCATATTTCTTCAGGAAGCGAATGCACTCTTCCTTCTCTGACGGTGATAAGTGAATGCTCACGCGAGTCTCCTTGACGGTTTCGGTGTTTCGCAAATTGATAGCTTCGATTTCTTCCACGTTTGACTTAGGTCTATTCTCTAAGTTCTCAACCTCTCTGACAACTTCCTCTGGTATTTCATCCTCTTCTTTTGAGCCACCATCCTTATTTTACGTTTGTCTCATTACATGTCACAGTCATCACTTCATGAGGAAAAGTAATAATAATGCTGCAGAAAGAAAATGCGAAAGATAATAATAAATAATAAATAGCAATGCATTGATTAAATTTGAAAATATCCACAACAAGTACATCTCGAGAAATCGAGCAATTATTTCAAAACAAAGTGCGTCTTTAAAACAAAATTGCTGAAAACATATGAAATTCCTAGCATGGTTATAAAAATAAAACAAGCTAAATATAGGCTACCTAGGGACTCGACGGGCCCGGGATGGTGTGGCAGTCCAATTCTTGATAACTGCTTCCTTCTCCACGGTCTGAATGGTGAGGCCTTCTTCCTCCTCCTCTTCAATTATCACATTGCAATCCGTATTTTTATCTTCTAGGAACAAATTCCTCAACCCAGCCCAAGCTTTTTCCTCCGCATATCCCCATATTGTATCAGCCAGGTGAAAAGTCTGAGTTAGGTGTGGTACCGGCTGATCGAGAGGGTAATAAGGACCCCACTATATAGGTGACCAATTATCATATTCTTGCCATGTATACTGATACCGGAGCCTGAAAGTTGTGCCATGATGTTTCAGATATATTGGTTTAGTAATGCCCTGAAAATCTTTCCCTAGACCTTTACCGGGTTCATATCTAGACCATGCAATTATGCTTTCTATTTTGTAACTCCACCACTTATCCTTCTGAATTGCGTTGACGTGGTCAATATGGTGATAAGTTTCTCCACCAAGCCTTCTTCTGTTTTTGATAATCAGGATAGTTTGACTGGTGTAAATAGGGTTAGTTCTATCTCCGTGAATGATCACCTCATGATGGTTCCATTCAAACTTCACGGCCTAGTGCAGCGTGGAATCCACAGCCTGGTGCAGCGTGAAATCCACGGTCGACCCAATAGAAGGTTGTATGTAGTTGATATGTCTAGCAATAAGAATTCAACTCGAACCAAGTTTGTCACATATGTAGACAAAGGTTAATTTCCCTAATCGTGGCCCTTTGAGACCCATCAAATGCTTTTACGTTCATACTTCCTGCTCGTATCTCGTGGAAATCTTTACCTAGTCTTTTCAGCGTAGTCAATGGACAAATATTAAGGCTTGATCCCCCGTCTATTAGGACCCTAACAATGAATTTGTCTTCGAATTGTACTGTGATATGCAATGCCCTCTTGTGACTTAACCCTTTAGGTGGTAGTTCGTCCTCGTGGAAGGTGATCTTGTGACTCTCCAGTACCTACCCTACCATATTGGCCATCTCTCCATTGGTGATATTGTTGGTCACATAGGCTTCATTCAACACCTTCATCAGAGCATTCTTATGGGCTTTAGAGTTTTCCAATAGCGATATGATGGATATCTGGGCGGGAGTTTTGTTCAAATGATCAACTATAGAGTATTCCCTCGCATGTACTTTCCTCCAAAGATCATCTAGTTTAGTTTCAATGACGTTTGTTTGGTAGAAGCCTCCTTGATTGATCCTCCTAGATTTTCAGGTGTATAGATTCTTCCAATTCTGTTCATTCCCTGTGCAGCTCCAAATTCTCCCATCTTTGCTTTTCCTTTTTGTCTAGCTTCTATGACATAGTTCTAAGGTACATCGTTGGACTTGAAAGGAGTTGTGGTTTCTACTGTCATTGTGAAAGTTATGGCACTTCTACCTCAAATGGAACAGGTGTGGCTACAGGTGGTGTTACTTTTACCTTGGGGTTTCTGGTAGTTTGGATGAGTTGGAGGCAAGTGATAGTAGGCTAGCTGGGTGTTATAGTGTGATAGGCGGTGGCGGGTTGAGAATATCTGGGAGGTGAAGGTTGGTATGTAGGTGGAGGGGTTTGGTATGTGAGTGGGGATTTTGGGCCTTGGGCCATCATTATTGTTCCTGCTTTCTTTCTTCTTTAATATGACCCATGACTATTATTCTTTTTTTGTAGCCTGCAGTGCCTCAAAGTTTGTCACCATACCGCTATTAATACCTTCTTTAATCCTTTCTCCGAGTTTGATGATATTAGAGAAATTATGGTTTTCAATAACCATTAACCTTCCATAGTACTGCGGGTCTTGTGCCAAGACAAAGAACTTGTTCATATTTTCCTCGTCTAATGTTGGTCTGACCTTGGCTGCTTCCGACCTCCACCGAGTGGCATACTCACGGAAATTCTCAATTGGTTTTTTCTTTATGTTATGGATATAAAAGACATCTGGTGCATTCTCCATATTAAGCCTGAATCGATCCATAAAATCTGATGTCATGCTTGCCCAATTGGCCCATTTCTTAGGATTCTGGCTTATGTACCAGGATAGGACATCTCCGGTAAGACTTCTCATAAAGAGCTTCATATGAATCCTTTCATCTTTTTCGACCCCCATGAACTTGTCATAATAAGTTCTCAAATGAACCTTCGGATCACTAGTTTAGCCAAACATTTCGAACTTGGGAGGTTTGTAACCCTCCAGTAGTTTCGCATCTGGTTGTATGCATATTTCCTCTTAGACTAGACCTTCTAACCATTTAGCCCCTTCAATGCCCAAAACTCGACTATTCAACTTCTTGAGCTCTTCGACCATGTTGTTGATGAGCAGGTCCTTCTCAGTAAATTCTGGTGTATAGGAGGTTGGTTGAGTGGAGTGAGGTAGGGTTTCCATATATATAGGGTTGTTTTGGTGGGCACTAGAGATTTGAGTATGGTGGTGGTCATTGGTTGAGTTTTGAGGATCGATAATAGGTTATTGAGTGTTCTGAAGACTGTGATAGGTAGTGGTTTGAAGGTACTGAGTTGGTTAGTGTTGTAGAGGAATTGGTATTAGTAGAGAAATGGGTTTTTGAGGTGGTATGGCGTATTGATGGGATACGAGAGGATTTTGTGGTCGTTGCTTTGGCGTATTTTGAAAAGGTGTTGTGTTTTGAGTATTTTGTTGGTTAACATCTGGGATGTTTAGGGTGAGGGAGAGATTTGCCAAGTTGCGGACCTGCTCAAGTTTTCCTTGTAACTACAGTATTTTCTGTTCTAATCGTAGGACCAAATCATTCTGGGCCGGAATACTCCGACTTTCCGAAGTTTTAATATTCTCAACGTTTTCTTTTTAGATACCACTCAAATCATCCATATTGGATTTCCCTTTGCTTTTCGGATTACTCAGAGAAGGAGGAGGTGGAGAGCCTCTAGATCTAGTGTGATGTGATGATGATGCCAGTATGTGCGAACCAGCCTTGGGGATAGGAATAATGAAAAAAAAACAAAAGGTGAATAAGTTAGTAAGGATCCTAAAATGCTTGCAGTATTTAAACATATACTGTGAGACTGTTAATTCATGTCCTAATTTGGGGCCTTGTTATGTCCGAGGTAGGCCTAGTGACAAGTTGATTTGGAGAACTCAATTGCCAATAAATGTGATGAATCCCAAAGCGACACTAAGATAATAAAAGATAAGTCACTATTGGCACTTGGCCTTATTATATTTAGAAAAGCAAATTAACCTAATCTACTTGGTCCCAAAAGGACCTTCCCCAGGCTTGGTCTTTCTAGCTCCATCAATTAGGTTTCCTAGTTTGCGAAGGCCCAATAGCAGGTAGGCTCTGGCTAGATATCCTCCTTCGCTTCCTTTAGCATTATGGCAGCCGTCGATCCTCTTCCTCATCTTTCCCTCTAATTCCATCATACTATACTCCAGATATTCCAGCCTTTCATTTGATTTAGTAGCTGTCTCCTTCCATTCATTGATCAGTCTCATGTTTGTCTCATGTATCTCCTTGTAGTCATGGATCCTCTTGCGCAATTTGTTGTATTTGACTTGGGTTTCAGCATCTTCAGCTGTGACCCTGTTTCCTCGACTAGTTCCTAGCTTCACTATCCCATATAGGTTGTCCTCCAACCATGCTGGGTAGAAGGGTGCATACCCTGCATGATACCTATCTGGCTTAATGGTGTTCCTTTCTATAATGATCTTGCAGTGCCATATATGCTTAGCTTGGCACTTGTAAGGGATGTTCTCATCCTGAAAATCTGCCCAGAAATGACTTATCTTTGCAACCCGCGATACAACCTACTTTTTGTGTGCTTGCCTCATAACCCTGATAGAAATGTAAGGGTATATTCCCCATAACCCGATCAACACTCAGTGAGGAGCGTCCCTGGACCTGATGATGAACTTGTCAGTAAGGAACCATTCAAACATCTATTGAATTTGATATTCAGTCAATTTGTCGAACTCTACCCATTCCTTAGCACTTTCCGGTTGACCAAACCTGTCTGGAATATAAGTCATTCGCTTTGGGCGATGGAAGGTAATATGATTCCACTGCCTTCGCAGAAACTCCTGACGATATTGACCATTTTGGAGATGCTCCAATAACCAAAGCTGAATTAACACATTGCAACATTCGAAATGTTTGGACCCCTTCTGGCAGCGATCCAAAGCTCGATAGATGTCAGCTATAATCATAGGGACTAAGGTATATGTTTTTCCCTCGATTCCTTCTATTGAAGTCTTGGTGACCATAGCCAGTCTAGTGTGAGTTCATTCGCCTTTCATTGGGAACACTATCATATCAAAGAAGCAAATAATGAACACAAAAACTCTATGGTAAATATTAACCAAAAAGCTGATGGAAAACTCATCATGGAACATGCGGTAGACTTGCTATGGCTGAATCCGTCATATAAATAGTCAAAGGGTATATAAGACTTCTTTAAGCACTCAGAATCCGCATTCTTCTTCAGATTTATCATATTTAGAAACCCCTTACCAATGCAATTTTCCAGTACCTATAGCCCAGGGCTGTCCCAAGGTAGCCCAGCAAATCCTTCTATTTCTTTGAGGAGCGGGGTCATTTCTATGTCCCCAAAGCGAAATACAACCCTTTCACTATCCCAGAATAAAGTTGCATCGTTAATCACCATGTTGTTTGGCTGAATGTCTAATAGGGATGGCAAGTTTCCTAGGACTTTCTTCACATGTTTCTTGTAACTCGAGGAAAGATCTTCCCACCAATCTAGTGGTAGTGGTATTATGTTGCTGACCATGCCAAATTTGGGGACCTCCTGCCTCATTTTCGACAAAACAAAAGGTTTTGCCCTTTCCCCCTACTGATTCAACTATTTATACATCCATGATTAGCATATTGGCATTTAGTTCTCCAAAATTAATGCACAAGGATTATGGAAACCCCGGTGGACTTTTTTATTAGGCTTTTCTTAAAAGGGTTATTATGCGGATAACATATTTACTCGGCTAGGTTTGACCATGATGCATGCACATTTATAATCAGAGTAAAGGTTGCTATGAAGGTTTATACTGGTACCCTAAAATAGACAATTTGAGGGGGAAAGACACGAAACCGTCGATTGCACCGTTGATCGACTAGTTTTACCGCAAATAAGTCTTTCCTAATTTAAAGGGTGATATATAAGAAGAGCGCAACCACTCATCAAGAGTTGCTATAGGATTGGTTACGCACGAGTGGAATATGAAGTTGAGCATGATTTATGCACCAATAAATAACATTTTGTCAAGTATTTGCACATTAAAAGAATGACAAATGCAGTATTTAATAACAGAAAGACGTTTAAGAAAGAAGACAAAGAGAGAAGTCAGTTTCTGAAATAAAAGAAATCGTAAATGCTTAACAGATAAGCAATTAAATCCAGATAAGGGGGAAGGGAAAGGGTGAACATGTATTAAGAGAAAAAAGCATGCTTCAGACTAATTCACCAAAACAAGTTTGTTATGGTAAAAGCCTAAATAATCCCCAACAGAGTCGCCATGCTGTCGCGCCCCCTTTTCTTCTTCGCGGAGTCCGAGTTTTGACATTTTTGGGACGACTCGTTTCCTTTTGGGAAGGGGTATGGAAATTGAAGAGTCGCCACCTAACGGATTAAGGTGTGTTAGGGAACCTAATACAAATAACTCATCAAACCGGTTTACATTACCAGAGATTGGGTATGGGCTCGAAATTACCTTAAGAGGAAGGTGTTAGGCATCCCTCGAGGTCCACAATTGTGGGTCCCGACCAAACTTATTTTTCTGAATTGGTCATTGTGGTAATAAAGCAATTTAAACACATAGGGATTATAATAGGAATAAATGAGGTCCTTTGTTTATTAGCCTATAGGATCACTTCTATGCAATACCCGGTAAACTTTCCTCAAATAGAGGTGTTATATGTGGCATTGGCACATATGACATCATATCCTTTACTACTCAATTACCCTCCCCTTAGCGGTTACAAAAGCGATTCCAATTAAACGTACTCTATGCGTGAATTATCCATTACTTATGGTCCTAGAGGTGTTTAGGACTTCTAGTTAAGGTGGATCTAGACTCTCCTACAGTGCTTAAAAGGAGAAAATCTAACGGACAAAAAAAATTGGACTATCAGATAAAGGAACAGTTAAAGGCTCAAATTTACCTCCACAAATAAGTAGGCAATTGCACGTCTCAAACAACAGTATTTCAGACACTTTAAGAATCCTATAGCAGGATATCTAGGTGAGCACAAAGCAGAATATATGCAGTGTTTTTTATTATCGCGAGGCAAAAGAGACCTAATCAGTTTGCCTACTAATTTTAGGACTTCCTGAATTTGGACAGTTTACAAATAGCTAAACAAAGCACAATTTCACAATTTCAAGATTTTAGTTGTCCTACAGGCTTACCTAGGCGTGGATCAGAGATGTCCTATATACATGATGTCTAATCATTAATTTGAATTGCAACAAACCAGTAAACAATTTAAGCAGGCAGTTTAGTTCATTATGTCCTATAGGCATACTGTCTAGGTGATAAAAATAATCACAAACGTTACAAAACTAGTTTTACATATTAGCCTGATATCTAGGTGTTGGGACTGCTTTTATACTTATTTCTTACATGCATGATTGCTGCTGAAGAAACTAATTTTATATGATTTGACTGCAGGTATGAAACCTAAGTGAGTGCAATAAAAGTCCTAGAACATGATTTCTAATGCACATAGGAGAATTTATGAACATGATTTTTAGGGCTAACTTAACAACAACCTAGAGACAGTATTTCTAGCGCGGATGTGAATATGCATAAATAGAAAATTTGGAACAAATAACATGATGAACCTATAAGCATATTTTCTAATGCACACAACAACCTATAGGAATGATTTCTAATGCAGGTAGATAATCATAACATTCGTAAGAGCATGATTTCTACCTAATTTCCCCACAAAATATAAATAAAAGTCCCTCCCATTTTACTAATATCCCCGATATCTGTTTTACAAGAATTATTATAACATATCAAGTATAAATGAATTACAAAATGAAACTACTATACTATAGGCAGCCTGGATAGAACCAAAAATAAACCTGGAAGCCAGGCCTTCAACCCAAGTCTGAACATGCCAATATTCTCATAGTACACCCAATAGTCTTCTAGTACATCAAAGTTCCCAAGGACCTCAGGTATCCCGAACAATGCTCACACCAGAAAACCTTTTCAAGAACATTTTGTGAGCAAGTTTTGGAAATGCTATCCCCAGTGTGTCAGGGTTCTGAGGAGTCTCATGGTCTCCTAGGGAGTGCTCACACTGGAGAGGCGGGACACTAGATCTAAGAGTGGGAGTTTGAAAATAGTATATAAGGGTAGCGGATAGTTTTGGACAAAGCAGTTTGATGTTCAGAAGTGAATAGGTTTAGACCACATGGTTGCAAATAGAACTGGGTCAAGAAACAAACAATCACATAGTTTTAAATAGATTAACACTTATCCAGACTAAGTATTCAATTGTATTTAAAGTGATTTACAAAGAGCATGGACACTTTGAACTAACAAACATGATTGGCTACATGTATTTGTAGTATCTAAACATGTTTAGAATAGGGAAAACTATGGCTAAATCAAAGAACTTTATTGAAGATTACTCAGGTCATTAATTACCAATAGGTGAGACCATATAGGCATGTACTAAATAGAAACATGTTGAAGTTTGAAGTATCTAAACAAACAAACACATAGAACATGAACCAAAGCATACTAGTCTAGAAAGAAGTAAAAAGAAACCATGGATCAGAAGGGAACATGCTAAGGTAAGTACACAGAACATAGTGGGTTGATAGGAATTTAGGCATGCTAATTGAGTGATAGATGAGTAGGAACTACATGGAAAACAGAAGCATGTCGAGGTTTGAAATAAACTATTCATATAAAACACATGGAACAACACAAGATAATAAGAACTAAGGCATAGTAGTTGAGGAAGAGATGGACAGGAATCAGATATCAATACGGAAGCATGTTAAGATCTTACAATAAACCGACTATATAGCATATAGAATAGAACATGCTAACAGAAAATTGAGGCATACCAGTTAAGGAGATAGAAAACAGGAAGGTGAAGGCAATTGGAATTCAAGAGTCTAGAGTTGGCTTTCAGTTGCCAGACAGTGCAGCAAATCAAAGTAACAGAAAGAACATAAGTTTTTGAGTAAAACTTTGTGTGCCTCAGTGTGTGGTTGCAAGCGCAGGTGTGTCGAAAATTAGAATGGTGAAAGGATTATATAACATTCAGTAGGTTAAGCAAATAAGGAAGGAAAATTAACGGCACACAAATAAGGTATGCAAAATAAATTAACTAGTTAATTAGGGCTAGACATCAATCAATTAAGACAACAGAATCCTGAAAGTCACTTAACTTAAGGAAAATCTCATATGAAGTCAATTAGCAAACCGGGTTGTGGTTTAATAAGGTAAGTAATAAATACAGAGATCATTTATGAGCCGGTCAAAATAATCAGAAACCTAGAAATCAGGCCAGCAATATATTTAAGGAAAGTAATACCAATAATGAAACACATATAAGGAAAGAATAGGTAAAACTGTCAAAGAGATATCAGTTTTAAAAGAAAGCAGAATTCCAAATCCTAATTAGGAAAATAAAATCAATTAACCCCTTTTAATTGACAGAGCCAAAGTAAATGGGCAGATATCATAGCAAGTAGTAGAATACCTAGAAATCCTAAGCCATAGGGATGAAAATCATTCGAACAGTAAAGGAAGAAACCGGGGTTAAACACTTAAATGTTTCAAAACCTTTTTGCAGAAATTTAACAGAATTGGAACCCTAGTCTTTAGGGAAAATCAAAAATAGGTTTACAATAATAGGAAAAACAGTAGAATCTTGAAGGAAAAGTAACAAACAAACTCAAATTGCTTCAGATCTAAAGAGATCCGAACGAATTTGGCCAAAAATCGTCAAGTTATGTAAAAACATAAACAAAAGTGAGAGAAATATATTTTGAACCAGATATTTGAAGCCATAATCATGAATATATCAATATTCGCAAACATAGGAATGAACACAGACATATTCATCGAGAAATGACGGCTTTAAACCAAGTCTGTGCCAAACCTCTATGAGATTCCACAAAATCATAACACCAGTAGAGATAGGAGGCCAGATAAGGCCTAGAATCGAAGAAATAAACCATGATCGAAGGGGTTTAGGTGACATCGGGCTAGAGTTAAGAAGAGGTGAGAGAGAAGAGAGGTGGAAGGGGTTTATGGGCGGTCGATTGTGTAGAATGACTAGGATTGAGGGGGTTGTTTGTTCATTAAAAAGGTAATGAATCCTGGACCATTGTTCTTCTGATATCAACGGTCAGGAATGAGTCTGGGGGTTGGTGCGGGTTGTAAAATTGGGTTATGGTTTTTGTGTTACGAGTATTGGGTTAATTTAATTGGGCTGGGGGTGGCAATTGGGCTTAGTCCAAAAATCAAATTAAAAGAGGCTATTTGTTAAATACTCAATTTATTTGATAAAATAATTTATAAAAACAACTAATAAATGACAAATATGCTATTTATGAACGAAAAAAATAATTACTTAACATTATAAAAATATAAAAAGTCACTTTTTGTATAGCTAAGGTAATTATGCATATATGCAATTATAGTCTTAAAAATGCAAATAAATTGTAAAAAATATAATTAAAATATTCGAACACTTATATGGGCGTAAATGATGAATTTAGACAATTAAATCATCATAAGGTAATATGAGGGGTAATTAGTGAATATTTATACACTTAAAATGCAGAAATAAAATGATTTAAGGCCTTTAAAAATTATAAAAAAAATTGTAAAAACACTTGTGCATGTCTGTAAATGTATGTACAATATTTTGAAAGTATGTATGCACATTTGAAATATATGAGGAAAAACTTGGGTATCAACAGCAGGGCGATGTCCAACATTCCGTAGGTAGTTTTTGATGGTCCAAATAAATTTTAGGCAATCTGGTCTGGAGGCCTGGGCTAAAGCAGAAGGCGTAGGCTATATCATCCGAAAATATGGGAACCAGGACGAATTCTCATTTTATGGCCCTAACATGCAAAAAATTAAGAAACGGTCATGGAAGGATGATGACTAATGTTTGTTAGGTCATTTGGATGGTCTGAATAATTTCATCCAGTCTAGGTGCAGGGTCTGGGGACCTCACAGATGGCGTGGGCTATATCACACAAAACTATAGGAATCGGGGTGAATTGTCGTTTTATGGCCCTAAAATACCAAAATATGAGGAAAGGTTATGGAAGGACAGTGAACAATATTCCTTAGGTTATTTTTTATGGTCAGGAATAATTTTAAGTGGTCTTGGTCTTGGGACTCAGACCGACGCGGAAGTCATGGGCAATTGCACACGAAAATATGGGAATCGTGTCGAATTCTCATTTTATGGCCCTAAAACTCCAAAAGAAAATGAGGAACAGTCATGGCAGGATGCTGACCAATCTTTCTTAGGTCATTTTAGATGGCTCGGATAAAGTTTAGGCGGTTTGCGTTCGGGGGACAGAGCCCACACGGAAGGCATGGGCTATAACATACAAAAATATGGGAATCGGGCCGATTTCTCATTTTATTGCCCTAAAACGCAAAAAAAATGAGGAATGCTCATGGAGGGGAGGTGAATAGTGTTCCTTATGTCATTTTTGATGGATCATATAAATTTTAGGCTATCCGAATCCTGGGGCCCGAGTACACACGGAAGGTGTGGGCTATAATATACAAAAATATGATAATCCAGTTGATAACTCATTTTATGGACCTAAAATACCAAAAAATGAGAAATGGTCATGGCGGGATGATGAACAATGTTCCTTAGGTCATTTTTGATGTCCTGAATAAATTTTAGGTGGTCCACGGACCGGAACCTGTGAGCACGTTGTCACGACCCAAATCCCAAACCCGGTCGTGATGGCGCCTCTCGTGAAGACAAGGCCAGCCAACAAAACAAACGCCTCCTTTTAACAGTTATTTAACATTTATAAAACTAAAACATGATTAGCAAAATCAAAAGCGCGGAAAACAACGATAACAAATGGGAACCATCCCGTCACAGCCAGACATCGGGGTGTCACTAGTCATGAGCTACTACAGAGTTCACTAAAGTACTACAAGTCTTGAAATAGGAATAAAGTCTGAAAGTAACAGGAACAACATAAAATAAGGGAGAAGATCTAGTTCCGCGGACGCTAGCGGTCACCTGACTCAACCATGAGAACAAATCTTCAAACAGCTCAAAACCCGCTACCGGGAACAACACCTGCAACTGCACGCGAGGTGCAGGGAGTAAAGTGAGTACTCCGACTCAGTGAGTAATAATAGTAAATAATAGCTGAAAGTAAGAAAACACGTAAGGCACTCCATCATGCTATATAGAACAGTACAACCCTTTTTGAGGAGAAACATGAAACAAATCGTGAAAATCCTTTGGAAAACATCTGGGCTCAGTAAAAACCTCTTTTGAAAATATTCCATTTCAACAGTTGCGAAAATAATTTCAACAAGTAGGGAATAATCTGAAATCTGCCCCTCGGGCTCAATATCAATCTCTCAGTACAGTATCAGCCCCGTGGGCTCACTCCCAACTCACAAAGTACAACATCAGCCTCTCGGGCTCACTCCCAACTCACAAAGTACAACATCAGCCTCTCGGGCACAGCACTTCATTAACAAATAACACCAGGGTATCTGGTAAACAGTGTAAGAAGTAGCATGGATGCCAACGATATGAGTGTTGAATGTCATGACAACATTACAAAATAAGACCAAATGCATGAGTGCAATGCAATGCATACGACGGTACACTCTAGTACACGCTGCGGCATGCAGCCCGCTCCATTTATTTATCATCGACGGCGCTCACTGGGGGTGTGTACAGACTCCGGAGGGGCTCCTACATCCCAAGCGCAATAACAAGCCATCTCGTGGCATCACATCTAGGCTCTCAGCCTCATATCAATATCAGTATAATGATCCAGGCACTCAGCCTCAATATCAATGTAACACCGATGTGGCGCGCAACCCGATCCACCCATAATCAATATAATACTGCTGCGACGCGCAGCCCGATCCATGCTCAGTCCAGAAAGNAACCTTGGATTGAAACCAAATGATATGCAAGATATGCTAAAACAGTAATATCAATCCCCGAAGGATTCACATAGTTGGCACGAAGCCCAAACATGGCAGTCAGCCCATAGTATTATGATACAAGTAGTTTCAGTCAAATACACGGAAAAAATCAACAACCGGGACGGACCAAGTCACAATCCCCAAAGGTGCTCTACCCCACGCTCATATCCGGCAAGCAAGTCACCTCGATATAGCACTATGATGTGCAAATCAGGGGTTTCAAACCCTCAGGATATCATTTACAAGTATTACTCACCTCTAGCGGCCCAAAGTCTAGCTCGCTATGCCCTTGCCTCTCAAATTGGCGTCCTCGTACGTCGAATCTGACAAAAAATCACACAAACATCGATGAAGCTCGATTTCTAAAAGACGGGGTTTTAGCCATACATA
>MU761198.1:38849-51731 GCA_026770625.1 Nicotiana glauca | reverse complement strand
TACCATATCTTAGTGCAATTGGGGCATTAATGTATCTTGCCAATAATTTCCGACCAGATATAGCTTTCTCAGTAATCGTATTGGCAAGATTTAGTTCTTCGCCAACACAAAGACACTGGAATGATATTAAACATATATTCAGATACCTCCAAGGGACCATTAAGGGTTTATTTTATTCAAATGAATCCAAGCCATCACTGATTGGTTATGCAGATGCAGGATATTTGTCTGATACACACAAAGGGCGATCTCAGACAGGCTATTTATTTACAAGTGGAGGTACAACTATATCATGGCGTTCGACAAAACAAATTATGGTTGTTACTTCTTCAAATCATGCAGATATAATAGCCATTCACGAAGCAAGTCGAGAATGCATTTGGTTGAGATCGATAACTCAATACATTCAGCAAACATGTGGTGTTTCTTCGAAAGAGAATATTCCAACAATATTGTATGAAGACAATGCTGCATGCATAGCTCAATTGAAAGGAGGATATATCAAAGGAGATCGAACAAAACACATTTCACCGAAATTCTTTTTCACTCATGATCTTCAGAAGAGTGGTGAAATAGATATACAACAAGTTCGTTCAAGTGATAATTTGGCTTATCTGTTCACTAAGGCATTACCAACCTCAATATTTGAAAAGCTGATATATAAGATTGGAATGCGTCGTCTTCGAGACATTAAGTGATTTTTCATCAGGGGGAGTAAGTACATGCTGCACTCTTTTCCTTAACCAAGGTTTTGTCCCACTGGATTTTTCTTGGTATGGTTTTTAATGAGGCAACAAGCAATGTATATTATAAATAATTATGTACATCCCAATATTTTTTTTGTAAGTTTTTAATGAGGCACATTATCTTACATGGACATCCAAGGGGAGTGTTATGAATAATTTGTACATTGGATGCTACATTGGATGCTACATTGGATACTACATTAGATGCCCATGTTGTGAATAGTTGAAAGATTAAATCTTCTATTTTATGTCAATCATCTTTACTTTTTATGTCTATAAAAGGTCATGTAATTGCAATTGAAATATACACCAAAGTGAAAGAAGAAAACTATTCTCCCTTCTTTCTATCTCTTCTTATTTACATTTTACTGCATTGCTTTTATTTTATAACAGATGTGAAATATTATATTCTATGTTAGATATTTCAATGATATTGATGTCCCTACAATAGCCCCTTAACTTTCCGTAACAAAGTGCATGTCTTGTTTCTGCAGCTGCAGCTTACCATTTTATTCACGTCTCTCCTTTTAATGCACAGATAGCCAATATAAAGACAAAAACTAGTTCTAATATTTTCCTTTTGAATAAGAGCGTGTAAAAAATAGAAAAAAGTTACAAGAAAATACATTTGACATCACACTATAATAAAAAATAGCTCATATTTTTAAGTTTTACCTTACCTATCCCATATTGTACATATTTTAAAAGTACTAGCAAATTCAAAATTTATGGAGTTAAATTGTTCTCACAAACATTGCAATAACTCTCTTTTATTCTCACATCTTCTACATATGTTTCAAGGGGTCATCCACTATTATTGCATCTCCCATGTGTCATCTGGTTGCAATGTAAGAAAATTAAAGGGTAGAAGTTCACCACTGAAGGCTATTCAAAGCTTTGCTTTCGAAAATAGGATTTTTTTATTTTGTTAGTTGTTTAGGTTAGGCGTTGTTCCAATGGATTGAAAATATGAGTTCAAATTTTCAATTTGAAGTGATTTTTAGTAGATTTGAACAAGATTTGAGTTAAATTTTAGAAAAAACGCAAGGAAGAAGACGCAGTCAATTTTTTGTATAATTATGTATAATCTTGTATAATAGTGTATATGGGTGTACAAACACATCTTATACACTATTATACACTTTTATACAAGCGTTTGTGGACGAAGTTCTTCCACGATTTTCAGTTGCGATTCTTGTTCAAAACTAGTCCAAATCTCCATTAAATAACTTCAAATTTTATATACAACCTCTTTATACTATTTCTAACAATTCTAAATAACACCCACTCCAAATTTCTCACAAAATCAAATTCGGAATCTAAACCCACATATTTAAGCTTGTTAAAAATCTAATTTCCACCATTTAAATGGATTTGGTTTGTTGAACTAATATTTGAGTTATAGTTGCTGATTCAAAAATTAACTTAAAAGCTTGAGCAATCTTTTTTAAAAATTAAATAATAATTTTGAGAATTTATTGGAGTTGGATGTTGAATCTTAGCCTATTATTTTTGGATTAGTTAGTTGTAAATTGAAATATGGGCTATAAAATTGAAAATTAGGGATCCCAGTTGTTGATATGTGAAATTTTCCCTAAAAAATAAGTTGTGAGCTTTTGTGGCCATATAACTAATTCTAGATACACTATCAATCAATTATTTCTTAATCCTAATTCAGTTGAGATCATGAAAATTTTATATATTCTCTAAAAAGAGGAACAAGAAAAAGGAAACATTTCAACTTTGTATTTAGATGTGAATTCCGAATTTAAAGTTTTTGGATTACAATAACAATCTCAAGTTAAGATATAAATAATTGAGTACTTACTCAATCAAATATTTATAGATATTTAATGAATAAAAGCTGATGAATTGACGTGAGCCTGTAACTTATAAGGTTAGTACGTCCTTGTTTGTATTTGTGAATTTTTTTTAAGTATATGCATTAGCTGCAAATATTTAATTAATTATGACAGTGAATAAAATTAAAATATTTTTTATCCCTTTCACATATTACAGAGGCAGTATCAGTGCTCACGTTTCTTTGTAGGTAGCAACACCAACCAAGATTTGCCAGCTCTCCAGGCGATGCATGTCAGTATTATTTAATTTATGTGTTCTAAGCAAAGATGGATTTAGAATTTTTAGTATATGGATGCACTATTAAAAAAATGAGGAAAATATATATCTAGTGGAATTTGACCCCTATACCTCTTGGACAATAAAACAACATTCAACCAAGTACACCATTTAATCTTTTTTTTGAGTATAAGTGCCAACAGTTTATATTATATCAATTTCAGAAAATATACATAAAATATAAAATTTTACGGAAAGACAATGATTTTACGTCCCCATAAGTAAGCCTACAAATCCGCCCCTGATTCTACTTACGTAAATACACTACGTCCCTTGAAATTATATTTAGTTAAGAAAATTAATAGTGAAGAAGATAAGTAGTTTTGTGAATAAAATCTCAAGACTGTTTCTTACAATTATTAGGCTAAAAACACATATAAACTATTTTATTTTTCTTACTTTGACTCATTTCGAGTGGAAAATAAATTTTATTTTTCTTACTTTGACTCATTTCGAGTGGTAACTGCTATTTGAATTCTATAACACCTCTTTTATTTCCATAGTCTCCCACTCTTTAATTCTCCTTCTTGTAACAACTCTATTATCTTATCTATATTAGGAGTTGTCTTGTGGAGTTTTCAAATACAAAAATAACTTCATCTCTCTTCTTCTTCGACCGATTTCTGGGCAATTGTTTTGTACAAAATCCAAAGGTGCAGCGGAATCTTGGGAAGCGATCGGTCTTAACGATTTGCACCCAATTAAGCCGAAATCGCTTTCAAAGCAGTGACCTGCCACGACACAATGTTCTTCATAAATTGTTCTTGTTTCCATCTTGTTCTTTGTCAAATATCTACTCATTTTATCTTACAAGTTTATCCTCAAGATATCTTCTAACCTGAAGACCACTTGGTTGTCTTTTAAATGATGATCATTCAACTTGTCCAATGTTTGTTACGAGATTGTCATGACCCCAAGTTCGCCCTCCGTGAACTGTCGTAACGGCAACTAGTCTGTACGACTAGGTAAGCCTAACAAATTACGGAAAGAGAAACAACGGAATAACACTAACCAAAACTGCAGGAATAACAAAAGGAAGCGTTTAAGATGCCGCTCGACATATACAATACAACTCTAAAACTGAAACTACATTTTCCAAAATCCGAAATCTCTTGAAATCACAAGCTATTGAATAACTACAAGTGTCTAACTCCAGAATGTCTAAACAAAAGTAAATACAGAAGGGCTGATACTATAAGGGAGAATGAAAAGGGACTCCTCGGTCTGCGGACGCGGCAGATATGCCTCGAAGTCTCTGGAGAATCGCCTCGCCTCAAGGGTAGTAAGGCTGAGTCGAAGTACCTGGATCTGCACATGAAAAACATGCGCAAAAAGGGCATAGGTACACCACAGCGGTACTCAATAGTGCCAAGCCTAACCTCGGTCGGGTAGTGACGAGGAAAGTCAGGGCCCTACTGAGTTTAGATGAAAAACAAGGTATAAAAGTATAGAATAAGACAGTACAATTAAGTGTAAACAGTAAGAAATAATACAGGATAGTAAGAATAACAACTTCTACAACAGAGATAAAATAATCACAGAAGGAGTACAGCTCAACACAGAGATAACAATCGGGGATCTCCCAGGATACCGTCCTGTAGTCCCAATTATAAATACCCAGTGGATCTCCCGGGTTTCGTCCCGTAGTCCAACTCATAGTGTGCGGGGATCTCCCGGAATACCGATCCGTAGTCCCAAATATAAATACCCAGTATTGGGAGAATCTATCGAGTGCAGTCCCTTAATTCCAATATAAAAGTACAGGAGGATCTCCCGGAATACAAATCCGTAGTCCTAGAGTACACAGGTAGAGGGATTCCCTGGGATACCGTCCCATAGTCCTAAAGTAAACATACAACAGCAATATGAAGAATACTCAATTCAATTCAAATTTCATACCAAGGTAAAACAGGTATTTCTAACCTAGCATGTTACACATAATTCAAATAAGGCAATTTGAGCAATTAAAGCAATTAAGTCAATTAGACATGCTTCCCTAAGCTAATAGTAGGCTTAAATTGCAAGAAGTATAAACAGGAAAGAGAGCACAATTATAGTTACTTAATGAAAAGATGATTTTCAACAATTACCACAAGTACGCACTCGTCACCTCACGTACAAGGCATTTCAAATATCAACAATATCAAATCCTAAGGAGAGTTTCCTCTACACAAGGTTAGGCAAGCCACATACCTCAAACCGGCTCAAATAATCAACCTGAAATCACGCTCTTGCCACGAATACTCGACTCCAAATAGCCCAAATCTATTCAAATCAATTGCATAATATAAATATAACTTTAAGTAACTGATTCTACTAATTAATTCTAAGCTAATACGCGAAATTAGAAAAAATGACCAAAATTCCCTCGGGCCCACATCTCGAAATCAGGTAAAATTTACAAATTCGGAATCCTCACACTCTCACGAGTTCAGTCATACCAAAAGTACCAAAATCAGACCCCAAAATGGTCCCTCAAATCACCACTTAAAGCTCTCCAATTAACCAAGCCCTAACCCCCAATTTACCACTGAATTTCCTTCAAATTTCATGCTTACAATGATAAAAATTACCATAATAATGAGCTTAAGGACCAAAGACCTTACCTCAATGAATCCCTCTAAAATCTCCCTTGAAAATGATCCCCAAACCTTCTTCCCATTTGAAAAGAGATGAAAAATGCTCAAGTTCGCGAAGGAAATCTTTTTATACTTTATGACCCAGGTTTTTCACACCTGCGGTCAGTTTTCGCTTCTGCGCTACCGCTTCTACGGTCAAGGGCACCGCTTCTGCGGTTTTCACTTAAGTCCTCTTTCTCCGCACATGTTACCCAGGCTCCGCATCTGCGGTCCCGCAGGTGCGTCACTCCTCCTGCTTCTGCGTCTTATGCTGCCTTGACCCGTGGCCGCATCTGGGGCTTGAATCTCACTTATGCGGTCATCGCACCTGCGGCTCCCTAGCACTCGCGGTTATGACAGTAGGATCAACAACTGAAGCTGCTCCAACAATTTCCCAAACTTCCCGTTAACCATCCAAAATCATTCTGAGGCCCCCGGGACCTCAACCAAAAGCACGAACAAGTCATATACCACTATCCAAACTTATAACAATCCTCAAAACACCTAAAATAACATCGAAACATCAAATTAACCATGGATTCAAGCCTAAAAACTATAAAGACTTCCCAATTCCGCTTTCGATCAAAAAGGCTATCAAACCTCGTCTGAATGACCTGAAATTTTGCACACACATCACATTCAATACTACGGAGCTACTCCAACTCTCGGAATTCCATTCCGACCCTTAGATCAAAATATCACTATCGAACCGGAAACTTCAAAAATTTAACTTTTGGCATTTCAAGCCTAATTAAGCTACGGACCTCCAAAACACAATTCGAACACGCCCCTAAGCCCGAAATCACCCAATAGAGCTAACGGAACCAACATAATTCCATTCCAAGGCCGTCTTCATTCTGTTGTGACTACGGTCCAAATTCTAAAACTCAAACTCTCATTTAGGGACTAAGTGTCCGACAACTCTTCGAAACTCCAAATAAATTCTCCCGACAACTCACAATAGAAAAAACAAACATATGGAATGTAGTTAATAGGGAATAGCATTAACAAAACATGGCAATATCTTTCTTAGTCTTCCTCCCCCCTATGGAATGAGCACAACAAGCTAATACCGCCATTGAGAAGAAAAGGAAACTAATCAAGAAGTGCCAAAATACAAGTTACATATTAATTTACATGGTATCTCTTACAAACTTCATAAATCCATTAAGGTTCGGAGGAATTTTTGTTGGTGGTGGCGAAAAATAAGCTTGGTCATCATCGTTTTCGGGCGAAGTAGAATCCTCCACAAGTTTAGCTGACATTTCTTCATAAGATTCATCTACCTCTGATTGTGATTCAGCAAGTCCAAAATTTCTTCTTTTTGAATGGATCCAATCTCTGAAAAGTACTGATTTTTCCAAGCTCTCCCTCATAGACGCTCTATAATCACCAAGTTGAAGTCTTGCTTGACTGAAAGCGCTCTCTGATGCCACTGTTGAAGCTTGAATAGTTAAAATATCTCGGGTCATCCTTGAAAGAACCGGAAAGTATTTTTCTTTGTCCTTCTACTATTCCAAAATATTAAAGGAGCAGCCAGAATTCACTTCCTCAATTTCCTGTGACAAATAAACTTCAAACTCATTTAGTTATGAAAAATCAATAGTACTAGAACCTTGAGAAACCCTGAACCGGGGCCATGAACTAAGTGCTCTTACTCCCGCAGTTCTTTTCGATGATTGAGAATTAGAAGAAGAGGGAGTTGGAACATTTGGTCTAGCCTGATCTAATGCAACTTGATAAGCATTATAAATAGTTTGAGCATTTATTTTAACTGAGGTTATTGCTTCCGGATGTTTAGACAACTCCTCTTCTTCAAGTGCTAAACCATTATAAAAAGTTTCATACCAAAATTGAGGATCTCCTAATATCATAGTAGTATTTAACAAGGCAGCAATACCATAAATAGGGAAATAGGAAAAAAATATTTTTTTTAAATTTTTTTCTTATAGAATTAATAGCTTGTTCATAAGTTTCCCACCCTCTGAAAAATGAGCAAAAAAATTTGCAACTTCTACAATATAAACTAAACAGTTAGAAATAGTAGGATAATATTACCCAGAAAATTCATTTGTAGCAATATGAAATTTTTAAAAAAAAATCTACGAGCATTTTAACATTAGCTCAGTCCGCATTTGTAAGGTGCTCATCATCATCACTTACATGTACATTAAATATTGAGTTTATAGGGTTTCTACATTCATATGTAACAACTAAGATTTCATACATGTAATTCCATCTAATTGGACAAGGTTTAGAAACCTTTCTTTCTCTTAGGCCAAATTCATCTAATCTTTTAAAATAATCTCTTAGTCTACTTCTACGGTTTGAATAAAAAATTTAATTAAGAACCATTTTATCCTTTTAAATTTCAACATTTAAAATTCTCATATTATCACCCATAATTAAATGGTAAATATGACAAATACATCTAACATGAAAAATGTGACTAAATGCAGGACTTAGTGTAGTGGTAAGCAAAGCTACATAATTTGTATTACTAGTAGCATTATCCATTAAAACTGACATGATTTTATCAATAATGCAAAAATATCTACAAATATACGTAACTGTATCAGCAATAAACTACCCTGTGTGACGTGAATTAATTATTATATAAGCAATAATGCATTTTTGTATTATCCACTCCTCATCAATCCAATGACTGATAACAGTAAGGTAATCACAGTCATTACCACTTCTACCAATATCAATTGTAATAGCAACACGATAATTTATATGAGTAAATAAATAGCGCAAATATTATTTATATTCATTTTTATATTTATAAATATCGCTCTTTATGGTTGTACGAGTAAAACCTTTATAAGTAAGATTCAAATTTTTTCTAATATAATGCACAAAGTGAGGGTTCGAAGGAAAACTATAGGGTAAGCACATAACAGTAACCATTTTTGCCAATTCTTCCCGATTTTTTTTTGGATCATAATATAAAATACCACCGGTAATAGTGTTAATTCCCGATTCAAATTGATTAGACCTGGTACTAGGGTCATCCTGATGTCACGACCCAAATCCCGAACCCGGTCGTGATGGCGCCTCTCGTGAGGACAAGGCCAGCCAGCAGATTAACAATACTTCTCTTAACAATTATTTAACATTTATAAAGCTAAAACATGATTAGCATAATCAAAAGTGCGGAAAACAGCGATAACAATAGGAAACCATCCCGTCACAGCCCGACATCGGGGTGTCACTAGTCATGAGCTACTAAAGAGTTCACTAAAGTACTACAAGTCCAGAAATATGAACAAAGTTTGAAAGTAACATGAACAACATAAAATAAGGGAGAAGATCTGGTGCTGCGGACGCTAGCGGTCACCTGGCTCCGCTATGATAACAAATCTCCAATCAGCTCAACACCCGCTACCGGGTGGTCAAGTACCTGCATCTGCACACGAGGTGCAGGGAGTAAAGTGAGTACTCCAACTCAATAAGTCATAAAAGTAAATAATAACTGAGCAGCAATAAACCACGTAAAGCAAATTAACATGTTATATGGTACAGTGTAACCATTGAGAAAACAGGGAAAACGTGAAAATCCTTTAGAAAATATCTTGACTCAGTTCAAAACCTCTTTGGAAAAATATTATTTTTCCCAACAGTTGAGCAATTAAATGTGGAATAGGTAGTGCAGGTCAGCACAAAATTCAGCCCCTCGGGCACAAACAAGTATGCATAATTGAGCTCATAAACTCGCCTTACAGGCAATATTCTTGTTCCTGGTCAGCCATTGTTACCTGACCCGTTTACAGCATACAGTGTCACCGTTACCACTGTCTCAAATTTATCCTCTTTAAGAGTGATCAGGCAATATCAGAACAGCCAGTAGATATCTCAAGAAATAACACAATCAACGAATAATTCACAAAAGTATGAATGCAATGCAATGCATATGACGGTACACTCCGGTACCCACAACGGCGTGCAGTCCGATCCATTTAACATCGACGCTCACTAGGGGTGTGTACAGACTCCGGAGGGGCTCCTACAGCCCAAGCACAATATCAGCCATGTCTTGGCTTCAAACAGGCTCTCGGCCTCAATATCAATATATCATCGCTGTGGCGTGCGGCCCGAGCCATCCATATATTCAGAAATCACTATAACACTGCTACGGCGCACAGCCCGATCCATGCTCAGTCCAGAAATGCACATAAGCCACTTGGGCAATATTAACATGAGGGTCCTCAGCTCAAAACGTGAATAACATATTGTTTAAGTTTTCAAATCTTAGAAAAAAATGGCTGAGTTTGCAAAAGAGTATTAAAAACTTGGACCGAGATCAAACAATATGCAAGTATGCAAAAACAATGATATCAATCCCCGAAGGGTTCACATAGTTGGCACGAAGCCCCAATCATGGCAATCAGCCCAAATTATGACGATAACAAATAATTTCAGTCAAATACGCGGTAAAAATCAACATCGGGATGGACCAAGTCACAGTCCCCCAACGGTGCTCTACCCCACGCTCATATCCGGCGTTCAAGTCACCTCAATACAACACTATGATGTGCAAATTCGGGGTTTTAAACCCTCAGGATATCATTTACAAGTATTACTCACCTCGAACCGGTGAAATTCCTCGCTCGCGACGCCCTTGCCCCTCAAATTGGCCTCCACGCACGTCGAATCTAACCAAAAACAGAGCAAATACATCATAATATGCCAATGGGACAACACCCAATCGAAAACAATTGAAATATAGCAAAAATCCCGAAACTAGCAAAAATCGAGCCCCGGGCCCGCTTCTCGAAAAATTACAAAACTTACATTACCGGATTCCTCGTCTCGCCACGAGTTCATACATACCAAGAACTCCCAAATCCGAGCTCAAATGACCTATTAAATTCCAATTTGAAATATCAAAAACTAAAGCCCTAATTCATCCATTTAGGCTTAATTCCATGAATTTCTAGGTAGATTTCTCAATAAAAACGAGTTTTAGGTTCAAGAATCTTACCTCCAATCATTCCTCCTTGAATTCCTTTTCAAAATCGCCTCAAAGCTCTCAAAGCTTGCTCAAAAATGGAGGAAAATACATAACCCTCGCGGATGAAATGTTCTTAAAACATTCTGCCCAGGTGACAAATCCTTCTACGCGAACGTGATGGTCCTCTCGCGTTCGCGATGGACAAAAAATCCACTGGGCCACTTTACTCTATGCGAACGCGTAGCCCATACCACAAACGCGATGCACTGCCAGGCCCAACTACGCGAACGCGTACCCTTGGTCGCGAACGCGAAGAGCAATGACCAGGGGCCCCCAAACTCCTTCTACGCGAACGCGAGATTCCACCCGCGAACGCGATGACCAATAGAATCAGGCCTACGCGAACGCGGCCTATGCCACGCAAACGTGAAGGCAAAGAACCTATACCTATGCAAACGTGAGTATACCTACGCGAACACGAAGGCAAAAATATGCATGCAACTGCTGCTGAAAATCTGCAACACTCCAAGACCAAAATTCTTCCGTTTGATCACCCGGAATCACCCAGAGGGCCCCGGAACCTCAACCAAAAATACCAACATACCACAAAATATCATAGGAACTTATTCCAATCATCAAAACACGTCAAACAACACAAAAATAATCAATTCACCACAGATTCAAGCCTAAGTTTATCAAATTCTTTCGAAACTCACATTCGATCAAAAACCCGACCAAAACACCTCCAAATGACCTAAAATTTTACCCGCACATCCAAAATCACCTAACGGAGCTACTGAAACTCTCAGAATTCCATTTCGACCCCCGGATCAAAATCTCACCTATCAACCGGAATTCGCCAAATTCAAATTTCGCCAATTCAAGCCTAATTCTACACCGGACCTCCAAATTCAATTCTGATCGCACTCCTAAGTCACAAATCACCTCCCGAAGCTAACCGAATCGCCGGAAATCACATCCGAGCCCTCTAACTCATAAGTCAGCGTCCGGTTGACTTTTCCAACTTAAGCTTCCCTTAAAGAGACTAAGTGTCTCATTTCTTATCAAAATCAATCCAAATCAAATCTAACACACCACATACCGATAACGAAACATGAAGAAGCATGAAATGGGGGAAACAAAGCAATAAAACATGAGACGACGGGTCGGGTCGTCACACCAAACTAAGAGTAGGTAAACTTGACCCCTCGGCCAAGGCTTTCATATGAAGATATTTGACTTTATCTTGAGGGTGTATCAATATGTGCCTTTTCAAAGTTCCCGTCCCCCCTCCCCCCTCCCGTGACCATCAAAACATTTAAAAGCTAACTCCTTGCCACAAGTTTTACACTTAGCCTTATTTTGTTATTAGTTGAGTAAAAAAAGAGGCCAAATAATAGATGTTTCTGTCCGTTTGGGACATTATCTAGAAAAATTAAGGATAGTAACAGGGCGGTCAGACGGGGCATCATTTGGATTATCATTAGTTGGGTAAACTTCAAGAGCAGGACTAGTGGGTGTACCGTCATCCGATTGCATTTCATCAAAATCTATTTCTTCATCATCATTTTCATCAATAGTCGGATTACTATAAAGAGCAATCATATATTCATGGTTTAATTATTCACCAGCTCCAACATTATGCAAAAAATTTACTCTCAGTAAATTGTAATAAACTATTATCACTATCAAGAATAGCAGGTGTAGGACGGTTATGGGGTATTGGTCGGGGAGCCGGAGGAAGTGGATGAGGAATAGATTGGCCACTAGATTCACCACTCTTGGATTTTTCTTATTTTTACTAATTTTTTTAAGGAATAAGCCATCTTAATTAATCTTGCAATACAAAGTAAATAAAACAAACAAAACTATAGTATTAAAACTTAAGAGTTAGAACGAGTTTATCGAATTGACGAACGACTTGTTGAAAATTAATTATCGTTGAAGATTTGAAGACTTCAATTTACCAACTTCATAATTTTTTACAAATTGCAACAATAAAGTAAGCAATTATAAAAGAAAATTAGAGAGAGATTGATGATTTTGCGAGAAAAAATAAAAGAGTGATGGGGTATTTATAGTTGAAAATAGGGAAAAGGTATAATTATAAAAATAATTGGGGTTAAAACAAAGTTGGGGAGATTAAATGGCTATTTTGGCAGAGAGACGGTGTCACGACCCCAGTTCACCAACCGTGAACATGTATAACGGCACCTGATCCCCATGACCAGGTAAGCCTACTGTTGCAGAAACATAATAATTGCGGAAAAATAGAGAGAATCAAATTAAATATCTAAAGGAAACTGTACTGAATGCCGCTCGGTAGGTACAACTCGATAACACAAATCTAAAACAATTCTCAAAACCCGGAAACTCACGGGCAACACAGGCTATAGAAGTATATAGTATGGCTCCAAAACTC
>MU761198.1:8813-30927 GCA_026770625.1 Nicotiana glauca | reverse complement strand
TCCAACACGTGCGACGGGTCCCCGTGATACCTCCGGAGCATCGAAATATGAAATACCGGGTGAACTCCAGCCAAGCTGGGAGGTAAGGCAAGCTCATAAGCAACCTCCCCAACTCGCCTCAAGATCTCAAAAGGGCCAATAAACCTCGGACTCAGCTTTCCTTTCTTTCCAAACCTCATGACGCCTTTCATTGGCGAGACCCGAAACAGAACCTGCTCACCAACCATATATGAAACATCACGAACCTTATTGTCCGCGTAACTCTTCTGTCTGGGCTGGGCTGCAGGGAGTCTATCCTGAATTACCTTAACCTTCTCCATTGCATCCTGGACCATCTCTGTGCCCAATAGCCTAGCCTAACCCGGCTCAAACCAACCCACCGGAGATCTACACCTCCTACCATATAAAGCTTCATATGGCGCCATCACAATACTGGACTGATAACGGTTATTGTAAGCAAGCTCCACCAATGGTAGGAAATTATCCGATGATCCTCCAAACTCAATCACGCACGCACGAAGCATATCCTCCAGAATTTGAATAGTGCGCTCGGACTGTCCGTCCGTCTGGGCGTGAAATGTCGTGCTCAACTCCACTCGAGTGCCTAACTCCTGTTGCAGGCTCTCTAGAACCGTGATATAAACTGAGTACCTCTGTCGAAGATTATAGAAACTGGAATACCATGCAAACGGACGATTTCTCTGATATAAATCTCCGCAAACCGCTCCGATGAATTAGTGGTACACACATGAATAAAATGAGCGGATTTGGTCAGTTGATCCACAATGACCCAAATGGAATCAAACTTCTTCAAGGTCCGTGGAAGTCCCGATACAAAGTCCATGGTGATACGCTCCCACTTCCACTCCGGAATCTCTATCTGCTGAAGAAACCCACCCGGACGCTGGTGCTCATACTTCACCTGCTGACAATTGAGGCATCTAGACACGTAATCAACTATATCCTTCTTCATCTGCCTCTACCAATAGTGATGCCTCAAATCCTGATACATCTTCGTGGCACCCGGATGAATGGAATACCGCGAACTATGGGCCTCTACTAGAATCAACTCTCGAAGACCATCAACATTGGGCACACAAATCTGGCCCTGAATCCTCAATACTCCATCATCCCCGATGGTCACATCTCTGGTGTCCCCGCGCTAGAACCTGTCCTGAAGGACAAGCAAATGAGGGTCATCATATTGCCGCTCCCTGATACGGTCAAATAGGGAAGACCGGGAAACCACACAGGCTAGAACTCGACTGGGCTCCGAGAGATCCAATCTCACGAACTGACTGGCTAAGGCCTGAACATCCATCGCCATAGGTCTTTCTAAAGCTGGTAAATATGCCAAACTCCCCAAACTCTCCGCCCGACGACTCAAGACATCGGCTACCATATTGGCCTTGCCCGGGTGATAAAGAATAGTAAAATATCATAGTCCTTTAACAACTCTAACCATCTCCTCTGACGCATGTTCAGGTCCTTCTGCTTAAGCAAGTGCTGAGAAAAATAGTAAAATCAGTGAAACCTTTAGAAATGTTTTGGCTCAGTTCAAATCTCTTTTGAAAATGGTCCTTTCAATAAGTACGTAAACGGTTTCACTGATTTCACTATTTTTCTCAGAAAATTGTACCCGACTTCTGTATAGTATGTTGATTACTTTACGTGATTTCTTGCTGCTCAGTTATTATTTACTTTTATTACTCACTGAGTTGGAAGTACTCACTTTACTCCCTGCACCTCGCGTGTAGATGTAGGTATTCGTTTACCACGTAGCAGGTTTGAGCCGGTTGAGGATTTTTCTATTGTAGCCGAGCAAGGTGACCGCCAGCATTCGCGACACCAGATTTCTTCTTTTGATTCTAAATTTCTAATCCATGTATTACAGGCCTTGTAGTTAACTTAAAAATCCTTCTAGATGCTCGTGACTTGTGATACCCCAGTCGGGCTGTATTGGGATAGTTCCCTATTTTATTATTTTTCTTCCGCACATATGATAATTTTATTAATATTTTAGACTTATTTATGCTAAGTAATTATAATAAGAGGTATTGATGTCTGTTGGTNACCTCACGCACAAGGCACTCAAATATCAAGTAAAATCCTAAGGGGAAAGGTCCCCCACACAAGGTTAGACAAGTCAGTTACCTCGAACCGGCTCAATATCAATAGGAGCCACGCCTTTGCCACGAGTATCCGACTCCAAATGGTGCAAATCTATTCAATTCAATTACATATCGTAAATAATATTGCAACAACTGATTCCACTATTAAAAATTAAAGCTAGAGCGCAAAAAGAGGTAAAATGACCAAAATGCCCCTCCAGCCAACGTCTCGGAATCGAATAATTTTCACATTTTTAGAACCCTCGTACTCTCACGAGTCTAACCATACAAAAATCTCCCAAATCGGAGGTCAAATTCCCCCTCAAAACCCAATAGTTTGGTCCATATGAAGTTTTACCCCAAATTAACCAATTTTTGATCCTAAATTTGAATTCCAATGATGTATTTAGCTATATAATGATGAAATATAATGAAAAGGGATCAAAGAAACGTTACCCAATGATTTTCTCTTCAAAACCCACTTAAAATCGCCTTCTCCCTAGCTCTCAGTCGATTTTTAAACTTATGAAATTAAACCCTCGAAATTATTATTTCTAAACAATCATTTCTGCTTTTGCGGACAAGGGACCGCTTCTGCAGTCCCGCTTAAGTGGAAAACCAACCGCTTCTGCAGTTTTCTCTTAAGGGAACAAGTCCCGCTTCTGCGAACAAATCCCGCTCCTGCGGAAAGGTGACTGCTTCTGCGGTCTCTGAGGGGAAGGCCAAACCCCACTTTTGCGATGAGGAAGCCGCTTCTGCGGTTCCCAGACCGCAGAAGCGAAAATACCAGAAGGATAAAAAATACCAGCTGCTGCAAACTTAGAAAGTTTCCCCGTTAACCACCCGAAATCATCCCGAGGCCCCTGAACCTCAACCAAACGCACCAATACCACCTAATAACTCATTCGAACTTGTACCAAATCCTTAAAACACCTAAAACAACACCGGAAATCTGATTAAATCAAAGATTCAAGCCTAAGAACTTCAAATTCCAACAAAACACACTTTCGATCAAAAACCTAACCAAACCTTGCCCGAATGACCTGAAATTTTACACACACATCCCAAATGACATGATAGAGTTACAGCAACTTCCGGAATTCCATNTGAGTTTGATGTTGGGCCAGTCTGGAGGACTTGAGGCCGGATCTTGCCTATGGCTTGAGCACTGAGGTGTTGATTGCGTGAGCAAGTGTTTTGAACTTATATGTTCGGTACTATCCCTATTATTCGGAATGGCAGTTGGATATCTATGTGATGACAATGTTAGTACTGCGAGATGTATATATATGACTTAGAAGTGACGAGGAAGGGCTACAGGATGATAGATGAACTATTAAGTGTTTGATTTTCATTGTGATTGGATGTGTAGCCCCGAGTTATGGGCGTGTGGAAAATCTTTTCATGTCTCCTATTTGGAGTGAAGTAAATTTTATGTTACGGTATGAGTTTAGACTCAGGATGATTAAGTGATTGTGTAATGTGTATGACAGTGGAAGGTATACAAAGATATTGACTAAAGGTAAAGCTAATGGTTAAATTATTTTGACTGCTCTACGTGAAGCATGCTAGGCTAGTTCTATCTGTGTTTGTCTTCCGTACCTTATTCCTTGGTTTGTTTCTAGCTGTGACTGCACATTTACATTGGGACTACGGATGTGGGATTCCGGTAGCTCTCCCCCCTTGTTTGTTTACTCTGGGACTACGGGTTCGATTCCGGGGAGATCCCCCTACACTTTTACTTTGGGACTACGGGACGGTATCCCGGGAGATCCCCCTACTCTTTTACTTTGGGACTACGGGACGGTATCCCGGGAGATCCCCCCCTGCACATTGATGATTGGACTACGGGACAGTATCCCGGGAGATCCCTTGGTATTGGTACGTGAGTTGGACTACGGGACGGTATCCCGGGAGATCCCTTGGTATTGGTACGTGAGTTGGACTACGGGACGGTATCCCGGGAGATCCACTAAACAGTTGAGGAAAGGGCTATAGGACGGTGTCCTAGGAGACCCTCATCGGTATCTTTGACATTGAGCTGTGTTTACTCTGTGTTTTATCTTTGTAGTTATTATTGCCTCGTAGACTTGCCTAATTACACTGCTGTATTTATTATTTCTATCAGATTTCCACACTGTTAATTATTGCTATTGTTATATTTTTGCCTCAATAGG
Source organism: Nicotiana glauca (assembly GCA_026770625.1). Taxonomy (NCBI): domain Eukaryota; kingdom Viridiplantae; phylum Streptophyta; class Magnoliopsida; order Solanales; family Solanaceae; genus Nicotiana; species Nicotiana glauca. The sequence goes on along the minus strand of MU761198.1, from coordinate 26,639 downwards.
GCCCTGACCTTCCTCGTCACTACCCAATCGAGGTTAGGTTTGGCACTTACTGAGTACCGCTTTGGTGTACTCATGCCCTTCCTGCGCATGTTTTTCATGTGCAGATCATTTAGGTATCTCTACTCAGGCGCACTATCAGTAAGGCAGGAGGATCTCAGAGACTTCGAGGTAGATCTGTTGTGTCCGCATACCGACGAGTCTCCCTCTTACTCTATTTTTAGTACTTAGTTTTCTCTCTTTCGGTTGTTAGATACTCTGGAGTTTTGGAGCCATACTATATACTCCTGTAGCCTGTGTTGCTCGTGAGTTTCCGAGTTTTGGGAATTGTTTTAGATTTGTGTTATCGAGTTGTACCTGCCGAGCGGTATTCAGTACAATTTCCTTTAGATATTTAATTTGATTCTCTCTATTTTTCCGCAATTATTATGTTTCCGCAATAATAGGCTTACCTGGTCATGGGGACCAGGTGCCGTCATGACATGTTCACGGTTGGTGAACTGGGGTCATGATAAGTTGGTATCAGAGCTCTAGGTTCATAGGAGTCACGGAACACAGGCCGATTTATTAGAGTCTCGCTGATCCGTACGGAGACGTCTGTATTTATCTACGAGAGGCTATGTAACTGTTTAGGAAAAATCTTCATTTCATTTGAATTCCTTGTCGTGCGAATATTTTTACATCAATTATAAACTTCTGTCTTCTATTCTCTCACAGATGGTGAGGACACGTGCTACACGAGATGACCAGGCACCCGCGCCTCCTGCTGCCACCGTCAGAGGTCGGGGCCAGGGTAGAGGTCGAGGACGCGCACGCGGTGCAGCCAGAGAACTTGCGTGAGCTGCCGCCGAGGTACCACCAGCAGCTTTAGCAAGAGCCCAGGCACCTGGCACACCTACTACTGCCAATACTACTCCAGCACTCCAGGAGACCCTGGCCCAGTTCATGAGCATGTACACCACACATGCTAGAACCCGACTGGGCTTCGAGAGATCCAATCTCACGAACTTACTGGCTAAGGCCTGAACATCCATCGCCATAGGTCTTTCTGAAGCTGGTAAATATGCCAAACTCCCCAAACTCTCTGCCCGTCGACTCAAGGCATCGGCTACCACATTGGCCTTTCCTGGGTTATAAAGAATAGTAATATCATAGTCCTTTAACAACTCTAACCATCTCCTCTGACGCATGTTCAGGTCCTTCTGCTTAAGCAAGTGCTGCAAACTCCGATGGTCAGTATAGATCTCACAAGGCACCCCGTACAAATAATGACGCCAGATCTTCAAGGCATGAACAATAGCAGCTAACTCAAGGTCATGGACAGGGTAATTCTTCTCATGTATCTTCAACTGTCTGGACGCGTAGGAAATCACCCTACTGTCCTGCATCAACACCGCTCCAAGTCCAACCTGTGAGGTATCACAATAAACTGTATAAGACCCTAAACCGGTAGGCAACATCAAGATTGGGGCTGAAGTCAAAGCTGTCTTGAGCTTCTGAAAGCTCGCCTCACACTCCTCTGTCCACTGAAATGAGGCACCCTTCTAGGTCAATCTAGTCATAGGGGCAGCAATCGATGAAAATCCCTCCATGAAACGACGGTAGTAACCCGCCGAGCCAAGGAAGCTGCGAATCTCTATAGCTGAGGACGGCCTGGGCCAACTCTGCACGGCCTCTACCTTCCTTAGATCCACCCGAATACCTTCACTCGATACCACGTGGCCTAGGAATTCCACGGAATTCAACCAGAACTCACATTTTGAGAACTTTGCATATAATCTCTTCTCTCTCAAGGTCTGAAGCACTGTCCTCAGGTGCTGTCATGATCTTCCCGACTCCGGGAATATACCAGAATATCATCAATAAAAACAATAACAAAGGAGTCAAGATATGGTTTGAATACACTGTGCATCAAATGCATGAAAGCTGCAGGGGCATTGGTCAGCCCAAATGACATAACAAGGAACTCGTAATGACCATACCGAGTCCTGAATGCAGTCTTCGGGATATCTTGCTCCCGAATCTTCAACTGATGGTAACCTGAGCGCAAGTCAATCGTGGAAAACACCTGTGCGCCCTGAAGTTGGTCGAACAGATCATCAATACGAGGCAAAGGATAACGGTTCTTCATGGTAACCTTGTTCAACTGTCGGTAATCAATACACATGCGCATAGAACCATCATTCTTCTTCACAAACAAGACAGGAGCACCCTACGGTGAAACATTGGGTCAAATAAAACATTTAACAAGCAATTCCTACAATTGGTCCTTCAACTTCTTCAACTCAGGAGGAGCCATGCGATACGGAGGAATGGAAATGGGTTGAGTGCCCGGCAACAGATCAATGCCAAAATCGATATCTCTATCAGGCGGCATGCTTGGAAGATCAGCTGGAAATACATCGGGGAAATCCCATACTAATGGAACTTAATCAACAGAAGGGGTATCAACACTGACATCTCTCACATAAGCTAAATATGCGGCACACCCCTTCTCAACCATACGTTGAGCTTTAAGGAAGGAGATAACTCTACTGGGAGTGTGATCTAAACTACCACTCCATTCAATACGTGGAATACCTGGCATAGCCAGCGTCACGGTCTTGGTGTGACAATCAAAAATAGCATGATTGGGCGACAACCAGTCCATGCCTAGAATAATATCAAAGTCAACCATACCGAGTAACAATAAATCCGCTCTGGTCTCAAAACTACGAATAGTAACCAAACATGACCGATAAATGCGGTCCACAACAAGAGAATCTCCCACAGGAGTAGAAACATAAACGGGGGCACTCAAAGAATCCCGAGGCACACCCAAATGCAAAGCAAAATAACAGAAATGAACTTAAGCTCTCATTTAGGGACTGTGTCCCAAAACACTCCGAATCCTAACAACGAACGTCCCGGCAAGCCAAAATAGCAAAAATGAACTTAGGGGAAATAGTTAATGGGGGAACGGGGCGTAAATTCCAAGAACGACCGGCCGGGTCGTTACAGACGAATACATTTTAAATGCCCTAACGAAATATTTCTTTTTCAAATAAGAGTCGTTGTGTAACGACGCGACCGATCGTTTCATGAGTTACCATTCTGTTTCTCCCATTTCTGCTTTTGTGTGTGTTGTTCAGCTATATTTCAACATATCATATTGGTGGTGTTGCGTTCGGAGTGATCTTAGGGTGGAATGAGACACTTAGTCTCTTAAGTTGGTTATTTAGTTGGTAAAGTCAACCAGAAGTTGACTTGTGAGTAAATGATCTCGGAATTGGGGTTTTATGGTTTGGATAGCTTCGTTAGTTGATTTGGGACTTGGGAGCATGTTCGAAATGTATTTTGGAGGTCCGTGGTAGATTTAGGCTTGAATTTGCGAAATTGGAAATTTAGCGTTTCCCGGTAGACAGTAGAAATCCTGATATCGTGGCTGGATTGAAATTCAAGGAATTGGAGTAGGTCCATTGTGTCATTTGTGATGTGTGTGCAAAATTTTAGGTCATTCAGATGATGTTTGGTAGGTTTTTACATCATTTACGGAATTCAAAAGTTTTGCAATCCTTAGGCTTGAATCCGAGGGTGATTTGATGTTTTGATGTTATTTTGAGTGTTTCGAAGGTTGGAATAAGTTTGAATAGTGATATGTGACTTGATGGTATGTTTGGTTGAGGTCCTGAGGGCCTCGGGATGGATTTGGTATTGAATTGTTGCTGCAGATTTTGCTGCTTCTGTTGTTTCCGCACCTGCAGAGTGGGGACCGCATGTGCGATGATTGCAGAAGCGGGAAGCAACCGTAGATGCAGAGTTTGTCGCAGGAGCGGAGGGATTGAACGCACCTGCGAACCCGCAGGTGCGAATCCTGGGGCGCAGGTGCGGAAGCTGGTGACTTAAGTTAAAACCGCAGATGCGGTTATTTTGTCCGCAGAAGCGGCCCGCAGGTGCGTGATATGGTCTGCAGGTGCGAAAGTGCTGGGCAGAATGTATAAAAAGTCCCCTTTGCGAATTTCAATGATTCTTTCACCATTTTTGTGCAATTTGGAGGTCTAAGCCGGGAATTCAAGGAGGAATTGAGGGGTTTCAATGAGGTAAGTTTCCTGGATTATCCACTACTTAATCATGACACTAGTGGGGAATTTACGGTGAAATTGAAGGTTAGGGCTTGAGTTTTGGAGAGGTTTGATTGGGGATATGAGGGGTAATTTGAGATCCGATTTTGGTAATTTTGGTATGTATAAACTCGTGAGGTGATAAGGATTCTAGTGTTGTAATTTTTATTGAATTCTGATACGTGGGCCCAGGGGTCGGGTTTGGTCAATTTCAGGATTTTTGAGTTAATTTGATTATTTTTGCTTGGGCTTTGTTCCTTTAGCGTGTATTAATGATGCGATGATGATTTTGGTTAGATTTGGAGCATTCAGAGGCCAATTCGAGAGGCAAAGGCACCGCGGGTTAGAGTTTAGACCGGTTTTAAGGTAAGTAATGATTGTAAATGTTGTCCTGAGGGTATGAAACCCCGGATTTCACATCATTTCACTACTTTGAGGTGACACACCCGCTAGATGACGAGAGTGGGAATGTGCACCATGGGGGATTGTGACTTGTTCCGTCCCGTACGACTTATAAGTTGCATATTTGATTGAAAACTATTTAATACTATTGTATTTTAGAAATTATTACTATGTTTTGAGATGAATGCCATATTTGGGACATGTGCCGACTGTTTGGACCCTTAGGGGCTTTCTTTACTAATGTTCCTCGCTCATTGTTTTGATTTAATAATTGTACTCAGTCATGCCATATTTTACTGATTCCATAACTCAATCTTATTTACTCTGATTTGATGCATAAATGATATTTTCGGGCTGAGCACCCTGTTTTAATGTTAGCCCGAGTGGCTTGAGAGGTTTCTGGCTAAGTAAGGCCGAGGGCTTGTGTTGTGAGGATATCATGGGATCAGGCTGCACGATGCATCATGTTATACTGATTTGTGATATATGAGAGGTCGAGGGCCGGATTTATTATACCACGAGGTGACTTGTGATAGCGCTTGGATTGTAGGAGCCCCTCTGGAGTCTGTACACCCCCAGTGAGCATAGGTACCCAGACTGAGTGATATGTTGTTGCCCGAGGGGCTGATTCTGATACATTTTGTGCCCGATGGGCTGATTACGAGTGATTGCGAGGTAGCTCGAGGGGCTGATTCTGTTGATATTATGCCCGATGGGCGGTTTATGATACATGTCTTGTCCGAGGGGCTATTTATGACTTTCATCATGTTTACTCTAACTTCATTGATTCTCTGTTGAAACTGTTAGGAATACATTTTTCAAGGAATTTTACTGAAACTGGATTTCAAAATAAGATAAATAATTTTTATACTGTGTTGGAAACATACCGTATTTGATGTAGTGCTATGACGTGGGATTATCTGATTTCTTACTGCTTAGTTTTTATTTACTTTTATTACTTACTGATTTGGCGTACTCACATTACTCACTGCACCTTGTGTGCAAATTCTGTAGTTGCGGGTCGTGATAACGAGTATTGGTCGTTCATTCAGCAGGTCTTTTGGAGTCGGTAAGATAGCTGCACGGCATGTGACACCCCGATGTTCTTAGTATCTTTATTTCCGGACTATGATAGCCTTTATTGTACTTAGATAGACATTGTAGTTGCTCATGACTTGTGACACCCCGATGTCGGGCTTGTGTTATTCTTCCGCACTTGTTATTTAGACTCATGTTATGAGATTATATTAATTAATATCTTTAAAATGTCTTTTACGAAATTCTGGTCGGATTTGGGATTAATTTGTATCGGCTGGCCTAGTTTCACTATAGGAGCCATCACGATCGGGGTCGGTTTTATGGTCATGACACGTTGGGCCCGTTTAGGATCGCTTGAACCGGACCACTACCCAGCCGGTCCCCGCTTGTTCTTGTGTGAAAAAGTAAAGTAGCATATTACTTCTTCTTGGTTTGTGTGAATTTTAAAAAGAATAATTAAATTCTTAAAGAAAATAGAGTCCGGGGGAGGGGGTGGGGGAAGGAGATCAAGAAATATGGTAATTTTGGGGAAGGTGGGGTTGAGGAGAGTAGCATAAAAAATTATTTTCCTAAAAATATTTTATACTCTCTGACCAAATACTAGAAAATATTTTCCTGCAAATGTTTTTCACTTACCAACAAAACAAGAGAAAATAAGTGATAAAACCACTCATTTTTCAGGAAAACATTTTCCATGAAAAGTATTTTCCTACGTACCGAAAACACCCTTCAATTCATAACTTTTGACTACAGGAGAACTTGGGTCCCCATTGAAAATTATACTATTGACTCAACCCTTCAAACTTTTGATGAGTTGGATCACATGGTTGTAGACTTAGACTATAATTAATTGCCTCCTTTATGCTCAAGTCTCCAATCAAATTAATTCTGACCTTCTGAAAATAGAAATGCACTTTGAAAGAATTCCGAGAAAGATATGATCGCCGCCCCTTCACTTTCCTCAAGAAGGACGATAACCATATGTTTGTATTAATACGTATTCGTGAAAAAAAATTGCATCATATAATTATCTATATACATATTACTATTATTTTATATATACTTATTATAGTTTTCGATCTGAACATCCTTCAATCTATGTAGCTGCGGCCCTGGCTTCATTACCATTTCATTCACGTCTCTTCGACTTTCACATCAATCCTTTTTATTTGGAACAATTTTTTGGTTGAAATAGTGGATGTAAAGCGCGTAATTAAGTTGTCACTTTCATAGCCATAAAATAATTAAAAGACTATTCCTAAGATAATTAAAAAAGAATGCAAGAAATTAAGGGAAAGGCACCCGCCTTTTATGATGTATCTATCGCAAATTTGCTGATATATGCATTTTTACAATATTCAACGATTGAATTCTTTAATATAAGCTTTTAAAAAAAGTTTAACAATTTATATAGCACAATATCTCGTATGATCTAAGCACACAAATTGATCCGATCCCTTTCATATTCATCACTAACAGTATCAATGTACGTTCTTGTTGCTTTATAGGTGGCACCACCGACCACGATTTGCATGCTACCTAGGGTGATGAGATCATGTGCATGTGTTTATTACTCCACTTTTTTATTTTTTGGTTTCTCCCGTGGTATTTAGTGTTCGTATTGAGGTCGGTTATGTTTTTGTATTCACACCGAAAAATTTAATTTTAGGGTAAAGCGTTCTGTATCAAAGATTACTTCAGATCCAAGGCTCGAAACCTAGACCTTTGATTAAGTGAATGATTGTTTTCTACTCCAAAACAACCATTGTTGGTGCATGTGTATTTTTTTGTGTGAGTTCTACTACGTAACAAATTAAGTAATGAGATTGGTCATATTAAGAAAGTCCTAGATTTATCAGTTATCTCTTTGTGTTGTCTTCTAATATTGTTTGCTTATAATAAAAATGTTTTTTCTTTACTATTTAGTATCATGACAATTATTTTATTATGACACCAAACTGAAAGTAAATTTGTAGATGTCACGATCCGAAATTCCCACCCTCGTGATCGTGATAGCGCCTAGCATTTCACTTGTTAGGCAAGTCAATATTAGAGATTCATTAAGTCAATTCTTATACATTTCAATAATTAACAGTAATTAAGCTATAACGAGTTAAAATGAAAGCGAAAGTTCATAATAGCCTCAATATATTATTCTACTATCCGGATTTGGAGTCACAATTTACAAACTTCTAAGATTTCACTATATGTAATTATCTGAAAGAAATACAAGTATTTTCGAAATGACAGAAACAGTAAAAAGAAATGTCTAGAAGGGGACTCTAGGGTCTGCAGACGCCCACAATTCTACTTTGGGTGTCCTGTAGGATGAATCCGGAACCTAACCTCACAATCAGCTCGGGCCAGTACCAAAATTTGCACAGAAGTGCAGTGTAGTATCAATATAACCAACCCCATATACTGGTAAGTGTCGAGCCTAAACTCAACCTCGGCGAAGTAGTGACGAAACTAAGACAAGACTCCCACAAATAAAACCTGTGCAATTTAACAGTATATGTACTACTAACAACAATGAAAGAGCGATACAAGTTATATCGGGGAGGGGACATGCTGAGGGGATCACAAGACAAAGAATCACAACAGTAATAAGAACTAGATCAACAGATATATCTTGAAAGATTGAAAGAAACTAGTTTAGAATCACTTACCAATATTTTGGGGAAGAAATATTGAAAGTTTTGAAAAATAAGCAAAAATCCCTTCCAAATCAAGTTTTGCCAGCTACAGATATCACAAATACAACCTAGGCTTCGCAAATGCGAGAAAAGCTTCGCAAAAGCAAACCTCCCTGATGTTTTAGACGTCAATACCATACAGGGGGGGGGGGGGGTGGTAATTTGTGTGGTACTCAATTGTCGATCTAGAAGAACCAGGTTCTTCTAGGTGTTCTAATTACTACTGTTTGCGGAATTAAAAGTATATAAAATAAAGAACACAAAGATTTTTACGTGGAAAATACCTGGCTCAAAAGGTGAAAAAACCACGACCTACTGCTCAGTAGGATTTTCCCAAACTTTCACTAAAATCACTGAGCCAAAACAGCATTTACAAAAACTCTTTGTAAACCTAAGGATTAACTCTAATCCCGTTGTAGCACACATCCTCAATTATTGCGACAACTTCAAGTTAGCCTATAACTTGAATACTCAAAGTACCTAGTACAAATTCTTCTATGAAAGCTGAAAGGTACAACTTTAAACCACCTACTACAATTGAACTAGAATAAGAAAAAAATATAATGGAACTGGTTCTTCTATCTCGTTCAAGTAGCTTTAGGAGTGCACACTCGAATCTCACATAAATTGCTTGAAAAAATACCTTTCTCTTTTGTTCTCAATTTAGTTTAACTTCTGCATATGTGCAATACCTGTAAAAGAGAACAATCACTGTTATTTAATGAGTTAGTAATTAGAGTTTGATTGAGACTCAATTGTTGATCTTCCATCGAAATTGAGTCCTTGAACAACACAAACTCCAACACTATCTTTTATCCGGATTGTTTTCTCTTCTCATAAGGAGACTTTCTCTCCTTATCCAATATGCAACCTTTTCAATCAGATCAGGAGATATTGCTTCTTGATCAATGAGACTTATTTCCTTCACGTGCATCTCACATGTGTAGGTTGATCATCACTGTGCTTCACATGATAGACATGTTCCACGACTGAGTTCATTTGTCATTCTTCAAAACTTCACCTATTCTAGGGCCAACACTCCCATATTTCTGCTGTCTTTGCAAATGCGAAGGCTTGTTCGTAAATGCGAACATGGACCTTCGTAATTGCGTCCCTAGGATTGCATTTGCGATCAATTCCCTTCCCAGACTTGCTTCGCAAATGCGAAAACTGTTGGCTCAGCTACTCAAGCTCGCAAATGCGAATCCCTCAGAGGTTGCAAATGCGATGTCTGATCTTGCAATTGCTAGATCAGAGGCCTACAATAGGATCTGAAACACCAGCAATTTTTTTAAGTCAAATTTCACTCCGTAGCTTATCCGAAACTCACCTGAGCACTCGAGGCTCTAAACCAAGAGCGCAGACAAGTCTAAAAATATCATACGTACTTGCTCAATCCATCAAATCGCCAAAATAACACCGAAAATTATGAATTTAGCACCAAATCAAATGAAATTTTCAAGAAAATTTTGAAACTTCTAATTTCTCAACCGGACATTCGAATCACGTCAAACCAGCTCCGTTTCTCACCAAAATTTACAGACAAGTCATAAATATGGTGTTGGAACTATATCGGGTTCCGGAACTAAAATACGGACCCGATATCCAAAAAGTCAAACCTTGGTCAAACATTTCCATTTCATTAAGCCTTTAACTTTCAAATTTCGGCAAAGTCCGATATCTCGAGTTAGGGAATTCCGATTTCGATTCCGGATATACGCCCAAGTCCCAAATTACGATACGGACCTACCAGGACCGTCAAAACACGAATCCGGATCCTACCGAAAATGTTGACCGAAGTCAACTCAAATAAAGTTTTTAGGCAAAATTTCTTATTTTTATCAACTTTTAACATAAAAGCTTTTCGGAAACACGCCTGGACTGCTCACGCAAATCAAGGAGGGTAAAAATGAGATTTTTGAAGCTTAAAAGCGCACAACTGAATTCTAAAACATAAAATGACGTTTCGGGACATCACATGAGAAAAGAGAATTTGTAAGACAGTATATGGACTAAACGACTAATTCAGCGACAGCTAATTTAATATTCATGTGAATTAATTGATTTTAGTGAGACTTGATTGTCCTAAAAAGAACGTACCCACAAAATATCATCAAATATTGTCTATAAATATACTAAATAAGAAGTTAAACAACTGGTCACAATAGAAAAAAATATAATCATAAAATTAGGTCAGAGATTCAAAGGCGAACTCTATTATTCTTTATTTTCTACTCATCTACGTGTATTATTGCATGCGTGGTCAATAGAAAATTAAGAAAACTTATGACGAATGTGCAGTTAACCAATACCCTTTTTACACAATACAACCTGCCATTGGTTGTAAGATTTAAGTCTCGTTACTTTACATTATTTAGCCTTTAATATTTATATTACATAATCAAGCATTAATAATTAATTGAAAAGTGTATGACGTTGAAAACTTTAGACTTACGCATCAAATAATGTTTTCTTGGGAAGAATCTGCTGGAAAAATCTTGTTCAACAGTGGAAGATTCATATCAAAGATATTTCCAAATTCCAACTATTAGTCAAATCAAGACTATCAACAAACATAATATAATACTTTCTCCGTCTCATATTATCTGTCTCATATTATCTGTCATTCTTCTCTTGTCTACATCCCGTAAGAAAAATTAATTAGGATAAGATTTTGCCTATTTTACCTTTATTTATGTCTTAATATTTAATTTTTTTTTATTGGTATTTGAATAAAGTTATCCATAATTAAAGGTAAAAAAGGAAAAAGATTATCAATTTTATTTTAAACTTCTAAAGTGACAAATAATTTGAGATACCTATTTTTAGTAACCATGACCGATAATACAAGACGGAGGGAGTGCTTTTAAGTTTGTTATAAAAATCCTTGGTTTTTGTCCAATTAACGACATGTATCAATCATGCAATGACACGCAGGCTTCTTTAACTATTAATTACCAAAGTACTGTATATGCTTGGATTTTGTCCAATTAACGACATGCAATAATCATGCAATGACATGTAGGCTTCTTTAATTACTATTATTAATTACCAAACTACTGTATATGCTTTTTTTCATCTGTCACTTCCAAAAATTATGTTAATCCCTTCCATAATTAGAAAAAAAGACAACCTAAAGTATAATCTATGTAAATGCTGATTTAGGGTTTTCATTATGTGATTTGGTCAAAAGTCATTGATAATTGTATGTAATAGGTGTTAGATGAACCGACCTATTTGAATGTATCATGTAGCAAGATTTTCAACAAATCAAAACTGATTTTGTCATTTTGCTTTTCTGTAATGTTGACGTTTATCTTTATTTGGTTCTTTATTATGAGTTTCTTAATCAAGATAAAGACATATACAAATAAAAAAATGGGAAGAACAGTGAAACTTCATATTCTTGTTTAACCTTTGAGGGAGAAGCTAATGAGACTAGCACCTGAATGTTTGTTTCTCTATTTTCCTGCTTGTTTATACTACCAGAAATTACCTTTTCCCGCCAATAGGTGGTTGATTTTTATTGGTAAATCAAAAAAGAGAATAAACATTTTGCCAAGGGAAACTAGATTGAGGCTGATAAAAATTTACACGCATGCAATATTTTTATCAACCAAACCAATGAATATAAAGTACATATCTTTCATACATAAATTTGTTACGTAAATCATGATTGAGTTGTTTGCACACTTTTACCGATTCATTATTGGCTTTACACACCTCTTAAAAAATAATAATTAAATAAAGTGTATAATTTACCATGATACACATATTTTGAATGAATTTGAGAAAATATATTGAAATGAGTAATTAATATTGTGGGTTTAGGGATAAAAAAAATTATCTTCTTTTGATATGCTAAAAGTGACAAGTAAAAATGAAAATCTATTTTTAGAATACTCGACGAGTAAAAGTGAACGGAGAGAATATGTATCTTAACATTAATTTTGTAACCCCTAAGATTAAATTTCATGATTTAGATAGCACCTGAAAGTTTGTTTCCCTACCTTCCTGTTTGCTTACACTACCAGAAAATCGCCTTTTTTCGATCGCTAACAAGTGGTAGATTTTGTCACGACCCTAAACCCGTACCCAGTTGTGATGGCGCCTATCGTGAAATAAGGTCAGCCGACACAAATTTCCAATCCATTTAAACTGATATAATAATAAGTCATTATTAAGTAATAAATTCCAAAATAGCATGAAATAGAACAAGTGCGGAAATAAACACAGCCCGACATCGGGGTGTCACCAGTCATGAGCATCTAACAAACGTCTAAGAGTATGGAAAAGGACTAAACAGTCTATTATAGAATTCAGTACAAGGGAAAATAAAGATAGGAGGGAGAAACACTGGGCTGCAAATGGCGAGCAGCTACCTGGTGAACTCCGAATAGCCCCCTAGAAGCAATCGGCCCTCGCTAGCAGGAACCGAGGCTCCTTTATCTGCACACAGAGTGCAGCGAGTAATGTGAGTACGCCAACTCAGTGAGTAATAAGAGTAAAGGCAGCTGAGCGATAAGAAAACACATAAACCACAGCAACATGCTACAAAGAGGCAGTATAAAACCAATACAATGCAGTAAAATAGTGAAAACTTATAAAAACACCTTAGTTCAACAAAACCTCTTTAAAACCTCTTTGAATAGTTCAAACGAGTAAATGAAAAAAATAGGGAAAAAAGATAGAAACACAAATCAGCCCCTCGGGCAAAATATCAACAGAACCAGCCCATCGGGTAATAACATGGAACAACATCATCCCCACGGGCTATATCACATCTCACACTGGGTACCCGCGCTCACTGGGGTATACAAACTCCGGGAGGGGCCCCTTACGATCCAAGCGCAATATCAAGCCATCTCGTGGCATAATCAATAGGCTCTCGGCATATCAAGCCACCTTGTGGCGTACAACTTGGGCCCTCGGCCTCATAATCATGAATCAGCTCAATACCGCTCCGGCGCACAACCCGATCCCATAATAACCTCACAATACAGGCCCTCAGCCCTACTCAGTCAGAATTCTCAAAAAGCCACTTGGGCACAGTAAAATATGATACTCTGCTCAAAATATCATTTAAGATGTCAAAACGGTTGGCACAAGGCCCAAATATGGCATTCAGTCCAAAACATGATGATAACAAATAGTTTTCAATCAAATACGCAATAAAATAGTCATTCTTGACGGACTAAGTCACAATCCCCAACAGTGCACGACTCCACGACAATCCCCAACAGTGCACAACTCCACGCTCGTCATCTAGCGTGTGGGTCACCTCAATATAGCACAACAATGTAAAATAGGGGTTTATACCCTCAGGACAACATTTACAATCATTACTCACCTCTATCCGATCCAAACTCTAGCCCGCGATGCCCTTGCCTCTCGAATCGGCCTCCGGATGCTCCAAATCTATCAAAAGCAGTGCAAAACTATCATAATATACTAAGGGAACAAAGTCCACTCGAAAGAAATTAAATTACAACACAAATCCCGAAATAGGCCAAACCCGACCCCCGGGCCCATGTCTTGGAATCCGATAAAAATTACATCAATAGACTTCTTATCACTCCCCGAGTTCATTCATATCAAAAGCACCAAAATCCAACCACAAACGACCCCTCAAATCCCTAATTTTAGGTCTCCAATTACAAGCCCTAGTTTTTTAATATTTAGGCTTAAGTTCTACAAATTCCATGATTAATTAGGTAGAAAATACATTAGGGTTGAGTATTGAGTAAATAAATCTTACCTCCAAGTGTTCCCCCTTGATTCCCTCTTCAATCCTCTTTAAAAAGCTCTAAAATTGCCAAAAAATGGAGCAACTTAGACCTAAAATCGCGGAATTGGTCTTTTAAAACATTATTCCCAGCAATTAAAAATCCTTCATCACGAACGTTGTCAATGCCTTGCATTCGTGAAGCACAACCTAGAGTTGACCACTTATTCCTTCTTCGCGAACGCGACGCCCTATACGCGAACGCGAAGACTCAGCTTCACAACCCTTCGCGAACCCGGCTTCCCTCTCGCGAACGCATAGCTTACTGACCCCAACCCTTTGCGAACGCGAAGTCCAAACCTCCATCCTCTTATACTAACCCTTCGCGAACGCGAAGACCAAAGTCTGCAACACTCACAACAGATTTTCTAAAAATTTTCTCAACTTGAAATGATCAATTTAACCACCCGAAACTCACCTCAGTCCCCCGGGAACTCAACCAAACATGTCAAGCTATCCATAACATCATTCAAACTTTTTTGGACCTTCGAAACGCTCAAAACAACATCAAAACACAATTTGCATCGGATTCAAGCCTAAGATTTCCAAAATCTTCCAAATTCCTCTTTCGATCAAAAAGTCTATCAAACCATGTCCGAATGACCTGAAATTTTGCACTCACATCCCAAATGACACAATGGACCTACTTCAACTCCCGAAATTCCATTCCAATTCCTATATCAAAATCTCACCTACCAACACGAAAATGCCAAAATTTCAATTTCGCCAATTCAAGCCTAAATATACTTCTTACTTCCAAAACACATTCCGATCACGCTCTTAAGTCCCAAATCACCTCCCAAAGCTATCCGAACCATCGGAACTCACATCCGAGCCCTTTAACACATAAGTAAACATCCGGTTGACTTTTCCAACTTAAGCTTACTCAAATAAGACTAAGTGTCTCAAACCTTATCAAAACCTCTCCGAACCCGAGTCAACCAACCCAATAACATAAAATACAGTTGAACAAGGTAATAAGAAGCAAAAATGGAGGAAACAGAGAGGTAATTCATGAAATGACCGGTCGGTCGTTACATCCTCCCCCTCTTAAACAAATGTTCATCCTCGAACGACTCAAGAAATATACCTGAATCCTCAAATAGGTGAGGATATCTGCTCCGCATATCTCGCTCGGTCTCCCAGGTAGCCTCCTCCACGGGCTGACCTCTCCACTGCACTTTCACTGAATCTATATCCTTTAATCTCAACTTCCGAACTAGACGCTCCAAAATAGCTACTGGCTCCACATCATAAGTCAAATCATCATCTAACTAAACCATGCTGAAATTCGAAACATGAGACGGATCGCCAATATACTTTCGGAGAATAGAAATATGAAATATCGGGTGCGCACTCGACAAGCTATGTGGCAAATCAAGCTCATAAGTCACCTCCCCAATTATCCAAAGCACCTCAAAAGGCCCAATGAATCGAGGACTCAATTTACCCTTCTTCCCAAATCTCATAACACCCTTCATGGGTGAAACCTTTAACAGAACTTTCTCACAAACCATAAGGACACATCCCGAACCTTCCTGTCAGCATAACTCTTTTGTCTCGACTGCTCCATACGAAGTCTCTCCTGAATCACCTTCACCTTTTCAAAAGCATCCTGCTCCAAGTCTGTACCCCAAAGCCTGGCCTCACCCGGCTCAAACCAACCAACTGTATATCTACACCGCCTCCCATACAAAGCCTTATATGGAGCCGTCTGAATACTCGCCTGGTAGCTGTTATTATAAGCAAACTTTTTGAGCGATAGAAACTGATCCCATGACCGTCCAAAATCAATGACACAAGCACGCAACATGACCTTCAATATCTGAATAGTGCGCTTGGACTGCTCGTCCGTTTGAGGGTAAAACGTTGTGCTCAACTCAACCTGAGTACCTAAATCTGGCCGCACAGACCTCCAAAACTACGAAGTAAACTAAGCGCCCCTATCTGAAATGATAGAAACTAGGATACCATGTAAACGAACAATCTCCAAAATATAGATCTCTTCCAACTGCTCTAAAGAATTGGAAGTACACACAGGAATGAAGTGCACAGACTTGGTCAGCCGATCCACAATCACCCAAATAGCATTGAACATCTTCAGAGTCCATGGGAGCATAACTACAAAGTCCATGGTGGTCCGCTCCCACTTCCACTCTGGAATATCCATCTGCTGAAACAAGCCACTCGGTCTCTGATTCTCATAATTCACGTGTTGGCAATTGAGACACCGAGCTACAAATCCCATAATGCTTTCTTCATTCTCCTCCACCTATAATGTTGTCTCAGATCTGGATACATCTTCGTGGCACCCGGATGAATGGAATACCGCTAGCTATGAGCCTCCTCCAAAATCAACTCCCGAAGCCCATCTACATTGGGCACACATATCCGGCCCTGCATCCTCAACACCCCATCATCACCAATAGTCACATATCTGGCATTATCGTGCTGAACCCTGTCCTTAAGAACAAGAAAATGAGGATCATCATACTAGCACTCTCTGATGCGATCGTATAAGGAAGATCGAGAAATCAGACAAGCCAATACCCGATTGGGCTCCGAAATATCCAACCTTACCAACCGATTGGCCA
Source organism: Nicotiana glauca (assembly GCA_026770625.1). Classification (NCBI taxonomy): domain Eukaryota; kingdom Viridiplantae; phylum Streptophyta; class Magnoliopsida; order Solanales; family Solanaceae; genus Nicotiana; species Nicotiana glauca. Next base: position 10,027 of record MU761198.1, on the reverse strand, counting down.
AGGCCTGAACATCAACTACAAGAGGTCTCTCCCCAAATGGAATATATGCCAAGCTCCCCATACTCACCACCTTCCTACTCAAGGCATCGACCACTACATTGGCCTTCCCCGGATGGTACAAAATAGTAATATCATAATACTTTAGCAACTCCAACCATCTCCGCTGCCTTAAATTGAGATCCTTCTACTTGAACAAGTGTCGAAGGCTACGATGATCAGTAAATACTTCACAAGACACGCCATACAAATAATGCCTCCAAATCTTCAACGCGTGAACAATGGAAGCCAACTCTAAATCATGAACATGGTAGTTCTTCTCATGGGACTTCAACTGACGAGAAGCATAAGCAATAACTCTACCCTCCTGCATCAACACACACCTAATACCAACTCTCGAAGCATCACAATACATGGTATATGAACCTAAAGCTGATGGAAAAACTAACATTGGAGCTGTGGTCAAGGCAGTCTTGAGCTACTGAAAGCTCTCCTCACACTCATCCGACCACCTGAATAGAGCACCCTTTTGAGTCATTTTGGTCAAGGCGGTAATAACCCGCTAAACCAAGAAAGCTGCAAATCTCCGTGGCTGAGGACGACCTGGGCCAACTCTGAACCGCCTCTATCTTCTTTGGATCAACCTGATGTCGAAGCCCCCTTTTTTCTTTAAAGGCAAAATCGGGTTTAAGACATTTGGGAGGACAACTCTTTTCCCTTTTGGGAATTGGGTTTTGGAGTTTGAAAAGTCGTCACCTAATGATTAAGTGCATTAGGACACTAAGAAGGATTTGAGTTGAAAAACTAGAGTTTGGGTAAGGGCTAGAAATTATCTCGGGGGAAAGGTGTTAGGCACCCCCAAGATCCACTAGTGTGGTTCCCGGTCGTGCTACAATTGTGACTTTAAAAAAAAGCAAATAAGCATTCAAGACAACTCCGCATAAAGACTGCAAGTAGGTATGCATAAAGGTTACTAAACATGCTGAAATTATAAACTAGGTGATTTCATAGTTGTTTAAGAGAGTGTCTAAATGCAAAAAAGGGGACCCAAATAATGAATATAAATAATCAAACAAAAGAAGTGAATGAGCATAATTTTTAGAGGGAAAAGAACAGTGCATAAAATTAAAGAGGAATTTAGTGACTGAAACGAGATGCAACATTAAAAAAAAATTGAAATTACATTAGTAAAATAATAACAAAATTACATAAGGGAG
>MU761196.1:60413-81630 GCA_026770625.1 Nicotiana glauca | reverse complement strand
ACTTATAAAAATTTTCCTTATTTGAACAACAACACAAAATAATTTCTAATATTTAGGACATCAAAATCAATTAAAATTATCGTATACAATTCAACTAATTCGTTTATAAATTTTTTCCCTTGTTCCTACATACATAGAAATTATGCCAAGCAAGAAAAAACCAAAAATGATTATTTATTGCCTTTTTAGTGGGATATTGCTTTTCTTTGTTTGGTAGGAAGTTGTGTCTTTCTTTGTTTAAGTTTGCGGTCCTTTTACCAAAACTGCCTTAGGCTACAAATCTTTTGCTAGCAGCCTTTTATTTTCATTATGTATCTTTCTGCTCTTAACAACTTTTATTTTCATCTTAATTATTGTAGGTATCATACAATTGGCTGTCGGAAGAAGCTCTTCAAATTTCGTGGGTTCGTAGAAGAATTCAACTATTGAATTTCTTCTTACGAATTTAGCAACTATTGATTAGCCATTGTGTATCATAAACTCTTCACAAATCACAATGTCGATGTCTTTGGAGGTAAGTTTGCTTAATTTGATTTAAGCTTTTTAACCTTTAGTTTGTTCTTGAAGTTATGTAATAATAATCGTTTGTGTGTTTTTGATAGACAATTGTAAATTAAAAAGTTGTTAATTGTGGTTTTTATTTACAATATCTCATATACAATTAAAATTGACTCATTTACAAATTTTGTGTAAGTTTTGGAGCATTGCATTCCGTAATAAAAAAGCAGTTAGATATTCTAACTATATCAATTCAAGATTAATTGTTACCTTGTATTTGATAATTTATTAATAATTACTAATTGTTATGCCGGCTTAAGGTGCTCATATTTTGTAAGAAAATTGATTAACTCTTTATGATCGTACTATACATATTATGAGATCTAAAATTATTTTATTTCAGAGTAGCACAACTGGCGTCCTTGCCTTTTTGATAGTTTCATCAATGTAGGTAAATATTTTTTCTTATCCATAAAAAATAATTATTATAGAATCAACATGGTACTTCACATTTTTATCATAAATATTTTAAGGAATATTAATTTTACTAAACAGTAAAATTTCATTGCGCATGGATACAAATTTATTATGTTTTAAAAGTTGTCTTTGTTGAAGTTCATCTACGGGTTTTTTTCTAATCTTTGAGCTCAAAAATTGAAACTTTTTTGAGTACCAGTTTACTTCAATTATAGGCCAATTTAACTATTTAACGTTTTTCTTATATATTTATTCTATTCATACATATTAGTCATTGCTTGCCTAATTGGCATAGAACTTGTGCTTGACAAAAAACATTTGACAAGTTAAATAATATGTAAATAAAACTATGTAATATGCTCGTGTTTATTGTTCAACTCATGTAAACTAAGTAGGAGTATCATTTATTGTGGCGTCTATGCATTATAAAATAAATTTTTCTACTCTTTTCCATCCTTAATATGAGTTCAAGTAAATCTTTGAATAAATTTTAAAATATTTTTGATTAACTTCTATGACTTTACCGTCATGTTGGTATTAAAATACTTGTGCACACTTAATTCAAATAGAATTGATAACCGAATGTGTGCATATCAATACTTTAAGATTGATATTTTAAATTGCTACAATACAAAGCCTATAATGGACTCTTACATTTGCAGCTGAGGAGGTAATAATCTAGACAAAATAGTCATTTAATATTTTTCTGTTTAATTTTAGGACTTAGAATTTTATTATTAAATTTTTCATAAGAGATAAGATAAAATCATAGAAGACAACTAGATTATAAATAGTTGTCATCGTTTTGTTCCTGCATTCAGTCCAACAAATGAAACCATCTCGCTATAATTTGTATACTAAGTTTTTTCTTGTAAAATACTAGTTTAATATTAGTCATTCTTTAAATTTAACATTGTGACTATCAAATTTTTAGAAGGTATAACGCCAACTTTTTTCATTAAATTTTTAACAGATCAAAAGACTTAATTTTTAATTTGTGTTATTTGACAAATCTTTAAAGAAGTGTAATATAAAAAGTATTTTATGTTTTATTTTCATTATTAGGTTACATAAATAATAATTTTTTTTATAAGTTTTGACATACGTCCAGATAAATCACAATAAAACATCTAAATAAAATTCCTTCATTTGTTAAGCTAACTAAATGAGAATAATATTTATTATTTAAAGAAAATGCTTAAATTTTATTTTATAACTCAAAGAAATTATACAATAAAATGTATGTAATTTTCAAAATTTGTATATTCATTGATATGGGTACACGCGCAAAGCGCGTACCCTAAGACTAGTAGTATTAAAAGAGAGGAAGCAACGAAGCATGTGACTGAATGACGAATACCAGTAGGATCAATTACTATCCTAAAAAGAATAAGAAAAATAGAGAAGCTGTAGTCTCAGCAGTAAAGTGTAAAACAAGTACAGAGGATGTACCATAAGCAACTAACCTGATTGCACATGTTCTGGGACTAATGAAAAGAACTGTTCGGCACAAGGGGCATCTGTTATCTAGAAAAAAATTCACCCAAAGGGTAAAACAAGAGTAAGAAGAAGAGAATACGATGGTCGTAATTCAATATATAAAAAGAAGCTGGGGTAGATAGGTAGGCAGAATAAAACTTACATCGGTCCATTGATTGGAAGAGGCATGCACGGCAAAAAGAATGTCCACAAGGAGTTGTTATAGGTTCATATAATAGCTTTAAGCACAGGGTACAGTCAAAATCATCACTGCGTTCTGGTCTCCCATGGCTTCTCATTCCAAGTGTAGCTGTGATCAATTTCTCCAAATTTAGAAGGGGATTGCTACATCGCAGAAGAAACAGCGATTAAGAACTCGCCACATAATCAAACTTTACCACAATGCTTCTGGGTAACAGAAACTAACATGAGAAAGCATGCTGTAGTTATGCTTATTACCATAATTTGCTTTACCTTAGGGGATTCACTTGAAGGCCTGAACGGATTACATCTTGGGCTAGCTCATTTTTTTCTAACTGGCAATTCAAGAAATTTGAGATGAGTGTCACAAAGATTATCAGCCAACCAAATATTTAACAAGAGATTGGAAGTATGGCAACCTCCTTCAGTCAAACAATTACAACAAACAAGTTCACTAGAAAAATAATAAGCATTTGATGAGATAACAATTGAAGCATATGCCGCTCTCATGATAGAACAATGAATATTACGTGGTAGTAAAACTCTAGGAGTCTAGGACAAACCCAAATTAGTTATTTCCCCCACCGCAAAGTATAAAGAGTTCAGGAAAAATAGAAAATTGGGCTATGTTCCGAGGCCACCCATGTTGAAACCATGTGCTTTCAAGTTAATGATGCATGACATATAATGTCCTCACCAAAATGAGTGAGTTTGCCTTCAGAATATATGAGTTTACTGTATTGTTCTGCAGATGCATCACCTTCTCAGCATCCTTTAACGCAAGCTGACATTGAAGTAAAACAATTTAAATTTGCTGCAAAACCTCGTACTAAGAAGGTTGAAATCATAGACTATATAAAAAATCAGATATACCCCAGCAAGTGTTGTAGGATCCAACCCACTTAATGGCCTGTATTCTGAATCTGATGCAGTTCTACTTTTCAGAAATTGGCTAAACCTGGACGAAATTCAGTTATAAAAAAACTAATTTCAGCTACTTGGGAACTGGCAAGCAGTCAAATAGAGAACACAGAGTGCAGATGGCAAAGTCAAGAGAGACGAGTCAAAATGGAAGTTAAACATTCAATATGCATCAGAAATACCAGGCATAAAATAAACTTTACCTGAGGTATGAAGCGCATCTGTTGCTCAGAATGATAGGATCATTTGGCCTAGTGTTGTTAGCTCTTGTGTAACAATTGATAGCCTGACCAAAGAAATAAACTTATTGAGAACACAAGAAAATAAACGCAACTATGCAAGAACACAAGCCCTTTTTATCATGATCAAATAACACAGTATACCCTGAAAATCGTTCTTGTGAAGGAGCTAGTTTTTGAGGTAAACATTAAAGAAAAATGTTGGTCACTAGACTAGGCACTGGTATGCTGTCAAAACAACATCAAGAACATTACTTCAAACCACAGCCCCTCAACCACCTTGAATTACCTGTGTCATGTAGTTATAGAAGGATATTGGACCACACGCACTAAATTCAGATCCCTAAGTCTCAAGAATTTCTGCAAATCTTTAGATTATCGAACTGCCCAAGAAATTTCACCTCCTCAAGAAACATAACAACAACAACAAACCCAGTAGGTTCCCACAAGTGGGGTCTAGGAAGGGTAAGATGTACGCAACCTTACTCCTACCCCTGGAACGACAGAGAGGCTGTTTCCGATATACCCTCGGCTAGATAACGGCTGAAAAAGAAAAGGTAATTGCAACAAGTAGGAATAACAGCAAGATAAAAAAAGAGCTAGTCCATTCTTCATAAACCATGAGAAAGAGAGTTCATAAACACTTCGGCTTACATCTTATGCATCTTTCTAATGCCTAAGATAAGCTTTTGATTTGCTAACACAATAAATATTTTGAGTTACAGAATACAGAAAGGTACCACACCTCATAAAAAGAAGCTGAAAAATGAAAGGACAAGGGTGTGTTTTGCTATGGAGAAAAATAGTTTCCATGATGAACCATTTTCTAGTGTTCAGTTATCAAACAATATTTTCACAAAATTATGGACGGGAGTCAGTTTCCTTTACAAGTATCACACAGTCATGCTCCATATCACTTGCTTCAACCAACACCTAAACACTGTTTCGATAGTTAATGCTAAAAATATCACCAACATACTGTTCTCATGCCCTATCATCCACCTTGTATGATTAACATATGCCACCTACTTATACCCAACCAAATGGTAGAATTGGTTCATAAGATGATTTTCCAAGGTGAATACATTTTTCACGGCAAACATGCTCCTCCATATCAAACTGCCCTTGTGGGGGTACGATACGAAAAGCAGAAAAGCAATGAAGAAGATACAGGCAAGATGCATGAGATCACTACTAACATAAGCAGCAAGATTACTAGAGATGAATATAATGGTTCAGATATATGTGATCAATCTATTCCATTTAAAGTTACCCCCTGGAAACAAGTCATGTTCTTTAGATTCACTAATTGCAATATTTCTCAAAGGCGATCAAATCGAAGGCAGTTAAATTGCACGAATCTTCTATTTTTTTTTTTTTATTGTTTGGTTCTAAATCTTCAGTTCTCAAATCTTTAATAGACAACATTAGTGAGTAACACAGGTACATTGACTAAAGAAAGTGTTTTTATCAAGAAAATGAAAATTTACCTCGTCCCATCTGTTCTCACGGTATGCTTTGTTGCCCGTTTGCACTATATCATATAGATGGCTATACCTATCCCACGACATAGATGGCTCTCCTTCATTCGCCTACATTCATCAGAAAATTCCAGAACAAGTATCAGAATCTAAGCGACTCAACCAAATAAACCAAACAAAAAAATAAAGCCGGTGGACTTGTAATTGAGAGAGAGAGAGAGAGAGAGAGAGAGAGAGAGAGAAAAACACTGACCCATGGATAATCTTGAACATCGTCAAGGCCCTCCAAACAAAACCCAGAAGAAGAAATAGAAACAGAAGCAGAAGCAGAAGCGTCGCCGGACATTGTAAGCGAGAAAAATTAAGAGAGCTAGTACTGAACTGAAGAAACTTAATTGCAGGGTATAAAGGCGAATTGTAGTTGTATCGTGTTCTCCCAAGAATCCTTCATTACATACATGGACTGTATTCGTTTACGTGGTCCTTCACTCTCTCTTTCCTCTTCTTGCTCTTCTTTCTTTCTCTCTCTAGAATTTTTTTCAATCGTATACGATTTTGGCGTTACTGGGAGAGCTTTCGTTCTCAAGAATAAAGTACCCCAATTTTTTCACTTGGGGAAACAGAGGTAAAGTCTTCCATTCATATTTATAAGCCACAAATTGCACCAGCCGCTGAAAAGACAATGAAAGTATTCCCTTTTAAAAAAATGATTTTGTCCCCAATAAAATAAATGAAAGTACTTTTCACATCTTTATTTATGCGATAGTTTTAGTATTTTTATATTTAAAAATAGTTTAATTATTTATTTCTGATTTTCTCATACAGTATTAAATTTTTTTACAACCACACAAATACTAGAATACGTTTTGATTGTAAATTCAAAAGTCTTTCTTACTTTCCTAAACATTGTCTCAGGTCAACTAACTTTACATGTAAATTAAAACGGAGGAAGTATATAATTTAATTTTCATCATCATTTTAAATATAACATTTTTAAGTCTCTTCAAATATTTAAACATTGTAACCCACGTTTTATATTTGTAAAATGCATAAAATTTCTTATTTTTCTCATATTAAATCAACTTTTTCAAAAGATATTTGGGAAACCATGTCCAAACGAGAAATAACTTTGAAAATATCATTTTCAAAATTATCCGAAAACTGATCACTTTTTATAACTAAATAACTTTTTTTTTTATTTTTTTTAAATATAAAAAAATTATTTATGGTCAAACCGGAGCTTATATTCTCGTATTATTGGGGGGCAGGGAGAAGAGATCGGCAAACGAAGCTCCCAAAGTATAGGCATGGTATTTGTCATGTTATTCGTGTCACGTTTTTAAGGTAAACTAACCTTTTCGAAATAGAACTAGCACTAACTTTAATATTTCTTCCGGTCCACAATAATAATTAATTTATTTTTTTATTTTGATCCAAAATAAGCATTCGTTTATATAATCAAGAAAAAATTTAATTTATTTTTTAAAAAGTCATTTACTCCTCATATTTGAGAAAAAAAGTAAGTGTTACTATAACTATGGTGCAACATTTAATGAATTGTAGTTTAGTCACACTAATTATTGTCATCTAGAATTTAATATTTTTTTAATGGATGTATCCAAATTAAATTGGTCACCTATTGTGGACCGGAAAGAGTATTGTTTATCAAGTACTCAAGGATGAGTTGGATCCATCCAAACATTGGAAGAGGCCGATAAGCTATTGATGATCATACTGGCCATGAATACTTGGGAAAACACAACAAACAAATACCTCAAAGCAAAAAAATGTTTGTCTAACAGAACATAAAATTAAGAAGAAGAGACAAATCCTATGTATTTTTCGAAACGCCAGATGGTGAACAAAGAAACATGGAAAATATGGATGTACAAGAATGCACATATAGAGTCCTTCCGCTCAGTAAATTTATAACCTTTTCTTATTAATTTATATTTAGATCTGTTTGAACAAACTTAGTGAAAGAGTTAAAAGGGTGAATCTCAGTTGAACTTAATAACTTCTAGACTAATTAAAATTCAGAAAATATATCACTAAGAATGGCCCAAATGTCCATAATGGAGGTATTATGGTAACTTCACACGGTTTTTGAGCGCATAATAGATATTTAAGCATTTTCGTTTTCCAAACATACCCTTTAGCAGATTTATTTTTTAATTTGATTTTTCCCTCCAATTCTCTCTCATTAGTTTAATTGTCTTACATTCCCCATGTTTCTTTCACATTTACACATGCATGCTACACTATTTTTCATAAAGCAATTTATACTCATATACATATACTATACCAATTAAACGAAAAACTAAAAAAATACGCATAGTATACTAAAAAAATATGATTAAACTACTATATTATAGTTTCTATATTACTGTATCACTAAAATAATATTGTATTACTTTCTAACTGTCACGACTCAATTCCCATTCCCGGGCGTGATGACGCCTCTCGTGAAGACAAGGCTAGCCAGAACAATGCGAATACCTCTTTTAGCAATTATTAAGCTTTTAGCAAATCCAGAACAAGTGTAAAGAGTTATAAAATGCGGAAATAACAATACCACCATACGATACCAACCTGACACAGCCCTAATCGGGGTGTCACAAGTCACGAGCATCTATAAGAATATGATTTCCACTTTACAAGTCTAGAAATACACTGAACAGGAATAATGAATAACATAGAAAGACAGTGGTGCTGCGAACGCTGGCAGTCACCTCGCTAAACCTCTACAACTCTGCCTCCACGCAGCCAATACCCGCTACCGGGTGAATAAATACCTGCAACTGCACGCGAGGTGCAGGGAGTAAAGTGAGTACTCCAACTCAGTGAGTAATAAAGGTAAATAACAGCTGAGCAGTAAGAAATTACGTAAAACAACCAACAGGCTGTATAGAAGTCGGGTACAATTCTCTGAGAAAAATAGTGAAAACTGTGAAATCTTTAGAAATATCTTGGCTCAGTTTAAATCTCTTTTGAAAATAATCCTTTCAACAGTCACGAAATGATTTCAAAATAGTTAGTGCTGATAAGCACAGAAAAATCCGCCCCTCGGGCACAAATACCACTGTATAACAGGTAAAAAGGTAAATAAATATGCAGGATACACACGCAAAATTTCGCCCCTCAGGCAACATCTCAAAACAGTACCAGCCCTTCAGGCTCAACATCAATCGCTCAGAACAGTATCAGCCCCTCGGGCACAGTATCAGTCACTCAGAACAGTATCAGCCCCTCGGGCACAGTATCAGTCACTCAGAACAGTATCAGCCCCTCGGGCTCAGTATCATATCACATGGGTACTCGCGCTCTCTGGGAGTGTACAGACTCCGGGAGGGGCCCCTTACGACCCAAGCGCAATATCAAGCCATCTCGTGGCATATAAGCAAGGCTTGAAATCCTTCTCATATCACACTCGAGGCCTGAAAGCCTCCTCACATAACACTCGAGGCCTGAAAGCCTCCTCACAATACACTTGAGGCATGGAAGCCTCCTCACATTACACTCGAGGCCTGGAAGCCTCCTCACATCACTCAGCATATCCTTACATATGGCCATTGGCCTCACTCAATCCAGAAAACATCATAAGTCCCTCGGGCATCAATAAAATAGTAGTGCTCAGCCCAAACAACAGTGAAAATATCATTTAAGTCTCAAAGTTCAATTAAAACGACTGAGTTGTAAAACAATATAATCAACAGGACTGAGTTCAAGTAGCATATCAAATAGTGAGGAAAGAGTGAAAAAAATTCTCGAAGGGTTCAAATAATTGGCACAAGCCCAAATATGGCAAACAACCCAAATCATGATAATAACAAATATGTTTCAGTCAAATACGCAGTAAAATCATCAATCGGGACGGACCAAGTCACAATCCCCAATGGTGCTCTACCCCACGCTCGCTATCTGGTGTGTAAGTCATCTCAATATAGCACTACGGTGTGCAATCCGGGGTTTCAAACCCTCAGGATATCATTTACAATCATTACTCACCTCAAGCCGGCCAAAATCCTAGCTTGCTATGCCCTTGCCTCGCAAATCGACCTCCTCGCACATCGAATCTGATAAAAACCACAACGAATACGTTACAATAGGCTAAGGGAACATAACTCAATCAAAAAATATCGAAAAATATCGAAAATCACGAAATTTGCAAAACCCGAGCCCCGGGGCCACTTCTCGAAAAATCAAAAAATTAACATCACCGGATTCTTTATCTCGTCACGAGTCTATACATATCAATATTACCAAAATCGGAGTCCATTTGATCCCTCAAATTCCACTTTGAAATACCAAATTCCAAGCCCTAGCTTTACCCTCTTTTAATGAATTTTCACAAATTTCTATGTTTATTCTACCATTAAATCATGTATTTAGGTCAAAGAACTCACCTCCAATCACACCTAGTCGAAATTCCCTTCAATTTATGTCCAATAGCTCTCAAGGTTGCTAAAAAATGGTGGAAATGAGACTTGGTTCGCGGATGAAATGTCTAATAAAAACTTTCTACCCAGGCTTATTTTCCTCTATGCGAATGTGAGAGACCTCCCGCATTTCCGATGCTCAAAAGTCCATCAGCCCAAAAATGCCCTTCGCGAATGCGGTCCAGGCCCCGCGAACGCGAAGCTTACTGACAACTCACTCCGCGAACGCGCCATAACGGGCGCGAACGCGAAGGCTAAAAATCCCTGGACTCAATTCCTTATACACGTTCGCGGCTACAGCCACGCGAACTCGGACCCACACACGCGAACGCGAAGAGTAATTCTTCAGCCTCCCAAGTTCCTTCTTCGCGAACGCGTGACCCTTTACGCGAACGCGAAGGGTAAATTCTCTGCAACACATAACTGGAAAACCTGCAATCTTCAAAGGCCAAAATTGGTCCGATTGACCCTCCAAAATCACCCCGAGGCCCCCGGGACCTCAACCAAAAGCACCAACACATCCTAAAACATCATTCAAACTTATTCCAATCATCAAAACACATCTAACAACGCTAAAACCATCAAATCACATCGGATTCGAGCCTAAGTTATTCTAAAACTTTCGAATTACGCATTTGATCAAAAATCTGACCAAAACACCTCCGAATGATCTGAAATTTTGCACACACATCCAAAATCACCCAACGAAGCTACAACAACTCTCGGAATTCCATTCCGACCCTCGGATCAAAACCTCACCTATCAACCGGAATTCGCCAAAATACTAACTTCGCCAATTCAAGCCTAATTCTACATCGGACCTCCAAAACCAATTCCGATCATGCTCCTAAGTCATAAATCACCCTGCGAAGCTAACCAAATCATAAAAACTCCGATCCAAGCTCGTATACAAATAAGTCAACTCTTGGTCAAACCTTTCAAATTCCAAGCTTTCAACTGAAACTATTCTTTCAAATTCATTCCAAATTTTTCGAAAAACCAAAACCAATGATCTAATTAGTCATAATACATAACACGGGGCAAGTCATGCCCGAGAACTGGCTATCAAGGTGGAAAAGCTCAAAACGACCGGTCGGGTCGTTACATCCTCCCCCACTTAAACATACGTTCGTCCTCGAACGTACCCAGAGGTGTTCTGAAAGCCAACCGACCGCTGAATAACCTTACCATGCATATACCCGGGGGTGATCCCATATCACCCTATCTCATATAGGTCTGATAACACATTGTAACTGATATTTCACCATCCAATCTAGCCCATAGGTCATAGAACCACATTGCACTTTCCGAAATCATATATAAGATCAGAACCTCACATCTATACATCAGAATAAGCCCGAACCAGCTGTAATAGCACATACCTGCAACCTCAGGTGCAATCACATGATATACCACATAACCCAAACACTCGAAATAATAACTTCTATTCACAGCAGCTGCACACAACACCCGAATACCGGTAGAAAACCTCTTATCAACTAAGGTCTTATTCCACATTTTCACATACTGCCAATGATAAAGGAACACACAATAAATCATCACCATTTCTCATATCAACCATTCATGAAGCCACTTCCCTTTTGACAAATACCACAGCAGATTCCGAGCCGAACCTCGATATTAACCTCCCAACAAGCTGAAATCAAATCCGTTTGTATTCATTAGTGACCCTAACGATCACCTCGAATCCAACACACCACTCCGGTGATATGATACCTCAATATAGGCCTAAGTCACAACTTTCATAATACACGCACCAATAAGAACAGTCTGAACATACTCGAATCATGAAAAATGACTCAAATGAAAGAGTTTCACCTCAAGCTTATCAGCGCCATCTCACCGCAATAGCCCAGAATAACATAACACGGAAACACCCCAATATCATATCTAAAATCTAACATACCCAGTAAAGAAAGATCCACTCGGCCTCCAAATCTCGGCAGTCACTAGACAATGCTGATACACACGATCTAAAATCGCAACATAGCCTGAATATGCGAACTCCCGGTCCCCAATTTCGTGTAGCACATAGGTCACCCTACCTGATCCCAAATTCCACCGTCCGAATACATATCACACCTCAGGTATCCATTCATTCCATGACAAATACTCTAAGATTTTCCTGTGCCACCAAGCAAACCCGAATGCCACCAGTTGGTCCAACAAGAAAATGCCACAATACTACCGAAGTATCATCATTTTAATCACATTACCCTTTTCCAAGACAAATCCTCTCGTCAAATCACTTCCAATTGGCAGTACCTTTTTCCTTGATTATCTGAGGCTACCCGTTGCCTGAGAGTTTTATGAACTTCCTTTCAGAACTGAGCTATGACCTAGCACATGCTAGTCTCGGTCCTCCACAACATACCGCATATACCATACCATCCAAGGATAACATGAAAACTTTTATCTCCCTTCCGATCCACAAACATCTACGCACTCAACTAGTCAAGAACTTCTATTGATCCCATCTAGAAGAAAAATTATTACACATCCCATGCCTATCATATTCGTAGAAAATGCACCTCTTCAACCACGGTAGAAATCAACAAGAACTCTCTCAATTCCATTTGCGTAAATTAAACTGCCAGGATTGAATCCTTCTAACTCAACCAAGCTAAGCAAGCCATCAAAACTCAAGAGCATTGCTGCAAAATACCGGTACAAACTCATTACCTCGAACACACACAAAGAATTAATCATATCTTTTCCTCACCGATTCGGTCTACTATCAAGCTACTTCATCTATCTAGATTTCCTTCTGATTCATTTTCAACTTGATATCCCCTCTTGCGGTAGCACTACAATGCCTTAACTCAGGCTTACCAAACGAGACCCAAGCATAAGACCACACCGTCTAAAACCCATAAGCCGCTAAATACCCTATCAATATCCCCAGAAATACCACATTCCAAGATACTTTACTCTGAAGAACTTTTTGTGAATTCTGAGTCTGTTACATTTAATTTCCAGATACCGGTACATAGGAGTCCATAAATAAATCATAAAAATGCCACAAGTCTTGACCTCTTTCCAATGAAAACACAGTCTCTAACCACATACCCAACCTTGAGATACCCGCTTGTTTCTGTAGAATCTAGAACATATTAGAACCATTCTCGAAAGTCATTCACTCTTATTCAAACTGCAAATTACTTGACCTAACGAATAGAATCACCCGTGCCTCATTGGCACTCCGATACTGCAAAAATAAAATCATCATCCCAATACGACCAAGCAACTTCCTGCTCTATGCGCCGAGCATTCTTTACCACTGACACTCCAGACATTCCATGATTCTCATACTCTATGAAGCATAATATGACCTTTGTCAAATTTTTCCTTTACTCTAGCCATAGCTAATTCACTCGCATGCCCCAACCTGGAATTAACATAGCACATAACCGTGCGATCAACTTCTCACTGCAGACTCCCCCACTTGGCTCGAAGCCATATATCAAGACACACTCAACAACTCATAACACTTTTACTCTATTGATGCCACAATACCATAGTCAGATTAAACTCAAATCATTTACAAGTTGTGAAAACACAGATCATCCAGCACTGTAAATCTTCTAAAATTCTCGCATTCATCCCCGCAAAAGTGAAGCCCACTCTCTTAAGCAATCCGAAATTTCAAATTTCAACACGTACCCTTCCGTTACACATGAGATCTTCTAACATACACATAAGGATCACACCACTCCAGAACACTCCGCAGGAGATAACCCACCTGCTTGCCTCAATATAATATTTCTGTATTCCTTCCACCGTTATAAACTGTCCGCAGTTTCTTAGTCTTCCTGAGTCTGAACTCATACCGCAACGTAAAATTTACTTCACTCCCAACTAGGAGACACGAAAGGATTCTTCACGCTCCCATCACTCGGGGTTACACATCCAGTCACAATGGAAATCAAACACTTAATAGTTCATATATCATCTAGCAGACCTTCCTCCTCACTTCTAAGTTACATAGATACATCTTGTAGTGCTAACATACTCATCACATGGCTATCCAGTCGTCACCTCCACTAATAGGGACACTGCCGAACATATAAGTCCAAAACACTTACTCACACAATCAGCACCTCAGTGCTCAAGCCATAGTCAAAGATCCGGCCTCAAGTCCTCTAGACTGGCCCAACATCAAACTCACATAGATCACATCTCGCCCCTCGATCGGGGAATCACAAGCCATCAAGGCACATCTGATACTGAGCGCTCATGCGCACATAGAAACGCGTGGAAGGAATTTCAAAAATTTCTTTTCAATCTGAATCAAAGACGCACGATAAGAATTCAAGAATGTGAAGTTTTCCTAAAGGTTCTGCAGCCTCTCGAGGATAAATACAGATGTCTACGTATCAATCCGCGAGACTTTACTAAACCTGCTCATGACTAGTGAGACCTAGTAACCTAGGCTCTGATACCAACTTGTCACGGCCCAATTCCTATCCTCGGTCGTGATGGCACCACTCGTGAAGACAAGGCTAACCAGAACAATGTGAATACCTCTTTTAGAAATTATTAAGCTATTAGCAAATCCATAACAAGTGTAAACAGTTATAAAATGCGAAAATAACAATACCAACATACGATACCAACCCGACACAGCCCTAATCGGGGTGTCACAAGTCACGAGCATCTATAAGAATACAATTTCCACTTTACAAGTCAAGAAATACACTAAACATGAATAATGAATAACATAGAAAGACAGTGCTGCTGCGAACGCTAACAGTCACCTCGCTAAACCTCTATAACTCTGCCTCCACGCAGCCAATACCCACTATCGGGTGAATAAATACTTGCAACTGCACGCGATGTGCAGGGAGTAAAGTGAGTACTCCAAATCAGTGAGTAATAAAGGTAAATAACAGCTGAGCAGTAAGAAATCACATAAAACAACCAACAGGCTGTATAGAAGCCAGGTACAATTCTCTAAGAAAAATAGTGAAAACTGTGAAATCTTTAGAAATATATTGGCTCAGTTTAAATCTCTTTTGAAAATGATCCTTTCAACAGTCACGAAATGATTTCAAAATAGTTAGTGCTGATAAGCACAGAAAAATCCGCCCCTCAGGCACAAATACCACGGTATAATAGGTAAAAAGGTAAATAAATATGCAGGATGCACACACAAAAGTTCGCCCCTCGGGCAACATCTCAAAATAGTACCAGCCCTTCAGGCTCAACATCAATCGCTCAGAACAGTATCATCCCCTCGGGCACAGTATCAGTCACTCAGAACAGTATCAGCCCCTCGGGCTCAGTATCATATCATATGGGTACCCGCGCTCACTGGGAGTGTACAGACTCCGGGAGGGGCCTCTTACGGCCCAAGCGCAATATCAAGCCACCTCGTGGCATATAAGCAAGGCCTGAAATCCTTCTCACATCACACTCGAGGCCTGAAAGCCTCTTCACATAACACTCGAGGCCTGAAATCCTCCTTACAATACACTCGAGGCTTGGAAGCCTCCTCACATTACACTCGAGGCCTGGAAGCCTCCTCACAATACACTCGAGGCCTGGAAGCCTCCTCACATTACACTCGAGGCCTGGAATCCTTCTCACATCACTCAGCATATCGTCACATATGGCCCTCAGCCTCACTCAGTCCAGAAAACATCATAAGCCCCTCGGGCATCAATAAAATAATAGTGCTCAGCCCAATTAATAGTGGAAATATCATTTGTCTCAAAGTTCAATTAAAACGGCTGAGTTGTAAAACAGTATAATCAACAGGACTGAGTTCAAGTAGCATATCAAATAGTGAGGAAACAGTGATAAAAATCCTCGAAGGGTTCAAATAATTGGCACAAGCCCAAATATGGCAATCAGCCCAAGTCATGATAATAACAAATATCTTCCAATTAAATATGTGGTAAAATCATCAATCGGGACGGACCAAGTCACAATCCCCAACGGTGCTCTACCCCACGCTCGCTATCCGGCATGTAGGTCACCTTAATATAGCATTACAGTATGCAATCCGGGGTTTCAAACCCTTAGGATATCATTTACAATCATTACTCACCTCAAGCCGGCCAAAATCCTAGCTCGCTATGCCCTTGCCTCGCAAATCGACCTCCTCGCACATCGAATCTGATCAAAACCACAACAAATACGTTACAATAGGCTAAGGGAACATAACCCAATCGAAAAGACTCGAAAAATGTCAAAAATCACGAAATTTGCAAAACCCGAGCTACGGGCCCACTTCTCGAAAAGTCAGAAAATTAACATCACCGGATTCCTTATCTCTCCACGAGTCTATACATATCAAGATTACCAAAATTGGAGTCCATTTGACCCCTCAAATTTTACTTTGAAATACCAAAATTCCAAGCCCTAGCTTTACCCTCTTTTGATGAATATCCACAAATTTCTATGTTTATTCTACCATTAAATCATGTATTTAGGTCAAGGAACTCACCTCCAATCACACCTAGTCAAAATTCCCTTCAATTTCTGTCCAAGAGCTCTCAAGGTTGCTCAAAAATGGTAGAAATGAGACTTGGTTCGCGGATGAAATGTCTAATAAAAACCTTCATGGTGAAACCTTTCAAATTCCAAGCTTTCAACTGAAACTGTTCTTTCAAATTCATTCCAAATTTTTCGAAAAACCAAAACCAACAATCTACATTAGTCATAATACATAACACAGGGCAAGTCATGCCCGAGAACTGACTATCAAGGTGCAAAAGCTCAAAACGACCGGTCGGGTCGTTACACTAACCCTAACACTTAAATATATAGTGCTTCAACTAAGAAGCCACTACAACAAATGTGATTTTTAACCACAAAAATATTAGGTAAAAAGGAAATTTATCACTTATTATTATTTTTCTGTGACAAAAATTATATTTCGTACTTAAATACTTGAGGCACATATTTTTAGTGACAAAACATAAATTTCGTAGCAAAATTTTTGTCTACTAAAGTTTCCTACAAAAACATGAATTGACGCCAAATATTGATTAATATTAGCAACAAAATTAATATTATTGGTGAAAATTTAGTTTCGTCACTAATGTTGCGTACAATTGGTGACAAATAATTGTTTGTCTTAAAATTAGTTATATTTTCGCTATGAAATAGTTTCGTCACTAAAAGTTTTATATTTTTTGCAATCTTAATTTTTGTCACTAATAGCATAAACAAATTAGTGACAATCAGTGTATCATCTCTATTTTACCTATGAAATTATTAGGTACCTAAAAAGTTCATCACTAATTATTGTCTTTTTGAAATAAAAATTAGAGTCGTACTTAAATGCACACGCACGTACATTTAGTAAAGAAACAAAACTTCGTAGCGATAGTTTTTTTACTCATATTTCCCACCAAAAAAAATATATTGCCGCTAGTTATTTAGTAACATTAGCCACAATATCTAATATTATTGGTGACAAACTAGTTTCATCTCTAATATTGTAGGCAACTAGTGAAAATCATTATTTGTCTAAAATTAATTATATTTTAGGCTTTAGCGGTGAAAAAGCTTGGTGACTAAGTGTTTGGCTTAGCTTATAAGCTAGCCCACTTTCCAGTAGGACTTAAAGTCTATTTGTAGAGATCTTATGCAATCATTGCACTTTTCGGTAGCCATATTCGCTCCTCCATGCGGAGATTACACATCCTAGCACCCCCTTCCACTCCTCCATGCATCTATTACACTTCCCAATAGCCCCTTCCACTCCTTAATGCAACCATTACACTTTTCATTAGTCTATTTCACTCCTCTATGCACCATTGCACTCCTCCATGCAACCATTACTCTCCTTCATGACTACAATTAATTATAGAAGCTTGTCTTTATCCATCCGCCTATACTGATTTTGGAATTTTCTTTTTAACTTCTGCCATATAGTGGCAGTGCACTTTATAAGTTTTATCTCATAGTCTTAACCTTCAGCTTGATGGTTTAATTCTAATTAATAATGAATTGGTCTCCAAAATTTTGTATTGGTAAATACAATTTTTGATTTTTCGTGTTGATTTTTCCACTTCTCTATGAGCAAATTAATGTCGATTTTTAAATTTTTTTTCTTTTTTTAAAAAAATAATCTTTCTAGTCTTGTTCTTGGTTGTAAAATGATAGAAAAGAATAGGGGGACTTCTGCACTAATTATATTGTTAAATGGTTTCTCAATTTTAATTAGCTATTTTTAAAACCAATAGTCTTCTTAAAATAAATAAATAAAATACAAACAATATTGTAAGGAACACTCATATTAATCCATTACTTTGATCCATTTAAAGTCAGTATATATAACTAAAGAGAAAAAATTATCAAGATAAGTATTAGTTTATCCTAACACTTCAACAGAAAAGATCACAACTCCTGATGTAGCATGAACTAGTTCAAAGAGAAGAACACTCTCTTTCTTCAGATTATTATCGACAACAAATTGTTTCCACCCATTAACGAGTCTTCTCCAAACACTGCTTGTGAGAGTTACAGCCCACTCCTTCCCATTATATCAAAGCATTATTTTAACCGAAATAGGAGGAAGATAGCCACAAATACTCTTTGGAAGAAACTGCAAGAACATAATGTAAAGATAGGGTTCAGGGTTCATTTTCAGTTAGGATAATCAACAGTTATCAAATCATGAAAATATTTTTTAAAAAAAATACTAGATAATCACGCTTGATGACGATCAGAGCACGTCCATCCGATACCATGGATAGAATTCATCTTCAATCCATCTGTTAGCATTCATGTTTAGAGTATCTATTTTGGTTAAAGAGTTGGAAATGTTGTTCTTGTGTTTAAGAGATATATAAAGATTCAAAACTTTCTATTTCCCTCGAATCATATTTTTACTTTTCCCTTTGTTTCCCTCCGAAAATTGTATTTGACATTTTAGTCCAAAAATGTCATCTTGTTTTTCCTCCTAATAAAGAAGTTAGAATACATTTTAGTTCTAAAATTTAATCATGATCTTCCTTTTATTATAATTAAGATTTTTGGTGAAGATTATTATAATTAAGATTAACCAATAAAAATATATCGAATTATATATTTACTATTATATAAATAAGGCCATACTAGTGAATGGATTTATATGGTTGCTATAGGCCGATATGCATGAAATTAATATAAACAGCTATTATATAAACGGTCGATATTACTAAGAATCACAACGATATAATTAGCATAAGTTATATGACTACAACCATATTGGTGAATGGACTTATAGGGTTGCTATAGGTCGATATGTATGAAATCAATATAAACGGCTATGATATAAACAGTCTATATTACTAAGAATTATAACGATATAATTATGATAGGTTATATGACTACAACCATATTAGCGAATGGACTTATGTGGTTTCTATAAGCCTATACGTATGACCATAATGAATTAAATTATATAAACGGCTATTATATAAACGGTCGGTATTACTAAGAATCATAACAATATAATTAGCATAGGTTATATGACTACAGCCATATTCGTCAATGGACTTATATGGTTTCTATAGGCCGATATGTATGAAATTAATATAAACGACTATTATATAAATGGTCGATACTACTAAGAATCACAACGATATAATTATCATAGGTTATATGACTACAACCATATTAGTCAATGGACTTATATGGTTGCCATAGACCGATATGTATAAAATTAACATAAACGACTATTATATAAACGGTCGATATTACTAAGAATCACAACAATATAATTACCATAGGTTATATGACTTCAACCATATTAGTGAATGGGCTTATATGGTTGTTATAGGCCGATATGTATGAAATTAATATAAACGGTAGATATTACTAAGAATCACAACGATATAATTAGTATAGGTTATATGACTACTACCATATTAGTGAATGGACTTATATGGTTGATATAGGTCGATATGTATGAAATTAATATAAACGGCTATTATATAAACGATCGATATTACTAAGAATCACAACGATATAATTATCATAGGTTATATGACTTTAACCATATTAGTAAATGGACGTATATGGTTGCTATAGGCCGAGACATATGACTATAATGAATTAAATTATATAAACGGCTATTATATAAACGGTCGATATTACGAAAAATCACAACAATATAATTTGTATAGGTTATATGACTACAATCATATTAATCAACGGACTTATATGGTTGCTATAGGCTGATATGTATAAAATTAATATAAACGGCTATTATATAAACGGTGGATATTACTAAGAATCACAACGATATAATTAGCATAAGTTATATGACTACAACCATATTGGTGAATGGACTTATAGGGTTGCTATAGACCGATATGTATGAAATTAATATAAATAGCTATTATATAAACAGTCTATATTCCTAAGAATCATAACGATATAATTATGATAGGTTATATGACTACAACCATATTAGCGAATGGACTTATATGGTTGCTATAGGCCGATATGTATAAAATTAATATAAATGGCTATTATATAAATAGTTGATATTACTAAGAATCACAACGATATAATTAGCATAGGTTATATGACTACAACCATATTAGTGAATGGACGTATGTGGTTGCTATAGGCCGATATATATATGAAAGTAATATAAACGACTATTAATAAACGGTCGATATTACTAAGAATCACAACGATATAATTAGCATAGGTTATGTGACTACAACCATATTAGTGAATGAACTTATATGGTTGCTATAGGCCGATATGTATAAAATTAATATAAACGGTCGATATTACTAAGAATCACAACGATGTAATTACCATAGGTTATATGAATTCAACCATATTAGTCAATGGAATTATATGGTTGCTATAAGCCTGATACATATGACCATAATGAATTAAATTATATAAACGACTATTATATAAACAGTCAATATTACTAAGAATCACAACGATATAATTACCATAGGTTATATGACTACAACCATATTAGTCAATGGACTTATATGGTTGCTATAGGCTGATATGTAGGGGGATGTGCACAGATAGCCATTAACAGCTCATGTCTTTATTTTAAAGCCAGCGTTTTAAATGTCTTTAGTTTTTAACCACTGGTTTAATAAACTTTAACTGGCCGGACGAAAATACCCTTATGCTCATGTCCTTAACTTCAGGACTTCAGGACTACATGTCCTTAACTTTTGAACTTGGAACTCTAAGTTCAGGAATTCGGGACTACATGTCCTTAACTTTTGAACTTGGAACTCTAAGTTCAGGACTTCAAGGTTACATGTCCTTAACTTTTGAACTTGGAACTCTAAGTTCAGGACTTCAAGGTTACATGTCCTTAACTTTTGAACTTGGAACTCAAACTTCAAGACCAAGCGTCCTTAACTTTTGAACTTGTAAGTCAAAGTTAAGGACCTATTGTCCTTAACTTTGAACTTGTACAGTAAGTTAAGGACCGCTTGTCCTTAACTTTTGAACGTGTAACTGTAAGTTAAGGACT